>JAJDFG010000785.1:0-65000 GCA_021039105.1 Scomber colias
GAGTGTTTTAAGTCAGAAAAAAGTTAAATTAATCAAAACTGTAAATAATTGTTGCTTATTATAATTTTTTACCCCCAAAAGTCTAAATCTGATATAATTATAAAAGTCAGTCGATTAAAATCTGGAGTCGTTAAGTTTTGTCGTTATTAAACTTCCGTACGTACCGGTCTGATCGGAGGAAGCAGATTTTTATTTATTTAGATTTTTTTTTTTTTATGGAAGTTTATTAACGTTAAAAAAAAACAGAATAAAACGTGTTGGTGGTTTCTCTTAAAATCGACTATCTGAGTGTTTTAAGTCAGAAGAAATCAAACCTACGGAGGCTGATTAATCGATACTGTAAATAATTATTAATTATTATTAAACCTGTTGGGTTTTTTTTTTTTTTTTTTACCCCAGTTTTCATAATTTGTACAACGATATAAAATATTATAAAAGTCAGTCGATTAAAATCTGGAGTTGTTAAGTTTAGTCCGTTATTAAACTTCCGTACGTACCGGTCTGATCGGAGGAAGTTCGTTTCTCATAAATTCAAAAAGTCGAAATCTGATATATTATAATTATAAAAGTCATTCGATTAAAATCTGGGAGTCGTTAAGTTTTTGTCGTTATTAAACTTCCGTACAGATCGGAGGAAGCTTGTCTCTATTAAAGTTTATTAACGACATATCTTTTTTTTTTTTAACCTCTCATTTTCATAAATTCAAAAAGTCGAAATCTGATATAAAATATTATAAAAGTCAGTCATTAAAATCTTGTCGTTAATAAACTTCCGTACCGGTCGGAGGAAGCTCGTCTCCATTTAAGTTTATTAACGACAAATCTAAAATAAAAAGCTTTATTTAAATTTATTTAATCAATACTGTAAATAATTGTTCTTTTTTTTTTTTAACTGTCATTTCCATTAAATTCAAAAAGTCGAAATCTGATATATTATAATTATAAAAGTCAGTCGATTAAAATCTGGTGTCATTAGTTTAGTCATTATTAAGCTTCCGTACGTACCGGTCTGATCGGAGGAAGCTCGTTTTCATAAATTCAAAAAGTCGAAATTTAATATAAAATTATTATAAAAAATCAATCGATTTAAAATCTTGTCGTTAATAAACTTCCGTACATAGCGGTCTGAGTGGAGGCAGAGCAGCGACTCGTCCTCTTCTTCTTCTTCATCTTTTTATGTTTTTTACCTTTTTTTTTTTTTTTTTTATTTCCTCTCAGACCAGTTCCTCCCTCCTGAGTGGTCCTTCTGATTGGCTGAAGTTCTTATTGGCACAAATGTTCTGATTGGTTAACTGTGTTATTATTATTATTATTATAGCTTTGATATTTAACTTTTTTTTTTTTTTTTTTTTTTTAAACGGGAAAAAAAAAAAAAAAAAAGGTTAAGATGTGAAATGCCGAGCAGACGTGTTTTGCTGATTGGTCGGAGTCGGCGGCGTTCCTCCTCCTCCACGTTATGCATGAAGACTATAACCTGCAGCTTAGTCGGCCATATTTGTAGTTCTTCCCCAGCAGGGTGTGTTTGGTTTGTAGTTCTTTGCTGCTGCTGCTCTGACCGACCCTGCTGCATCTCACCTTTGGATTTCTTCTTCTGTGGTTTTTCTTTTTTTTTTTTTATTATATTTTTTTTTTGTTTTTTTTGTTAGCAGCAGAGTCGTTGGTGTTCGTGAGGATGTGGAAGAGGAAACTGCACTACTTATTTATGAATTTGAATAATAATGTTGTAATATATAAATATAAATGGTATTAAAATGTGATTCACGAGTTTAAAAAAGGAAAGAAAGAAAAAAAAGAAAAAAAACTTGGGGAAAAAAAAAAAAGGAGAAAAAAAAAAAACCAACAAAGAAAGAAAGAGAGCGTCTAAGGTGGCCGAGCTGTCCTCGTTACCGTAGCAACACCACCGCCACCCTTCATCGTTAAGCAAGGATCATCATCATCATCATCAATCATCGTCGTCATCAGTGACAGGAAGAAGACTCCCCCCCCCCCCCCCCCCCCCCCCCCCCCCCCCAACGATGACTCGACACGTTTCTGTGGAGTAAAACTTTTGAGACTTTTTTTTGGTTATTTTGCTGCAACTGAAAAAACATCTGGTAGGGGGGGGAGTGTGGGGGGGGGGTGATTTGGGAGATTTCTGCTAATTTAGATTTTAAACGTCCGTCTGAAACACGAAACATCTGGAACAAGATAAACCAAAAATCTACAAAAGACACAAATTAAATAAAATAAAAGGGTTATTAACGCTTGGCTGGTCGGCTGACAGGAAACGAGCTGCACCTTTCAAAATAAAACGTCGACAGCAGTTAAGAAGCTTTTTGGGGGAAATTGAGGCTAAAATGTGTCTTTAAAAAAAAAAAAAGCTCATTTAAATTTGATCCATTTATTATTATTATTACATTTAAAATGTTCAAATCTGTCTGTTTTAAAATCAGCTGGTTTTTTTTTGGGGGGGGGGGGGGGGGAGATGGGAGGGGGGGGGGCAAGAGGGGGGGGGTCGCAAGTCTTTACACAGAAAAGCTTTTTGTCCAAGTTGAGGTTTCAGACGGACGAACTTTAGCCAAAAATAAAAGAGCCTGAAGTCCACACACACACACACACACACACACACACACACACACACACACACACCACACACACACACACCACACACACACACAACACACACACACACACACACACACTCTCTCTCTTCCTCTCTGGTTTTAGTTTCCTGTCTTTCGGAGCCGCTACCAAAAAAAAAAAAAAAACCTCCACATTAGCAGATAATCTCGGCCGGTGCGTTCCTCCTCCTGCTCTTCATCCTCCTCCTCTTCCTCCTCTTCCCTCCTCCTCCTCCTCCTCCTCTCTCCTTCCTCCTCCTCCTGTTCTTCCTCCTCCTCTGCTCTGCCTCCTGCTCTTCTTCCTCCTGCTCTTCCTCCTCCTCCTCCTGCTCTTCCTCCTCCTGCTCCTCCTCCTGCTCCTTCATCCTCCTCCTCCTCCTGCTCTTCCTCCTGCTGCTCTTCATCCTCCTGCTCTTCCTCCTCCTCCTCCTCCTGCTCTTCATCCTCCTCTTCCTCCTCCTCCTGCTCCTCTTCCTCCTCCTGCTCTTCATCCTCCTCCTCTTCCTCTTCCTGCTCTTCCTCTTCCTCCTCCTGCTCTTCATCCTCCTCCTCTTCCTCCTCCTCCTCCTGTTCTTCCTCTTCCTCCTCCTGCTCTTCCTCCTGCTCTTCCTCTTCCTCCTCCTCCTGCTCCTCTTCCTCCTCTGCTCTGCCTCTTCCTACTCTTCATCCTCCTCCTCTTCTTCCTCTTCCTCCTCCTCCTCCTGCTCTTCCTCTTCCTCCTCCTGCTCTTCCTCTTCCTCCTCCTGCTCTTCTTCTTCCTCCTCCTGCTCTTCCTCCTCCTCCTCCTCCTCTTCCTGCTCTTCCTCCTCCTGCTCTTCTTCTTCCTCCTCCTCCTCTTCCTCCTGCTCGTCTTCCTCTGCTCTTCCTCCTCCTGCTCCTGCTCTTCCTCCTCCTCCTCCTGCTCCTCCTCCTCCTCCTCCTGCTCTTCCTCCTCTTCCTCGTCCTCCTCCTCCTCTTCCTCCTGCTGCTCTTTATCCTCTGCTCTTCCTCCTCCTGCTCTTCATCCTCCTGCTCTTCCTCCTCCTCCTCTGTTCTTCCTCCTCCTGCTCTTCCTCCTCCTCCTCCTCCTCCTCCTCATCCTGTGTTCTTTCTGTTTCAGTTTGTTGGTTTCGGGCCGTAAAGCAGCCGTTTCCTCTCTGAGTGTTTTATTGTGTTGGTCTGTTTCCAGCGAAGCTTCACCTGCAGATAGAAGGTCGTTCGTCAGTGTTCGTGTTTTGCCGATAGAATAAAAACCCAGTTGACATGTTTTGTCTTGCGTTTTGTAATAAACCTTTCAAAAGAGTTTTTATTTTGTCTCTCTCTCTCTGCTCTTACTTTTATTTTAAACAAAGGAAGGACAGATGGAGGAAAGGAAGGACAGATAGATGGAAGGAAGTAAGGACAGATGGAGGAAAGGAAGGAAAAATGGAGGGGGAAGGAAGGACAGATAGAGGACAGGAAAGAAGGAAGGACAGATGGAGGAAAGGAGGGAAGGACAGATGGAGGGATGGAGGGAAGGAAGGACAGATGGAGGGAGGGAGGGAAGGATGAACAGATGGAAGGAAGGAAAGGAAGGATAGATGGAGGAAAGGAAAGAAGGAAGGACAGATGGAGGGAAGGAAGGACAGATGGAGTAAAGGAAAGAAGGAAGGACAGATGGGGGGAGGGAAGGAAGGACAGATGGAGGGAAGGAAAGAAAGAAGGAAGGACAGATGGAGGGAAGGAAGGGAAGCAAGCAAGACAGCGTGGACGTCGCAGCAAGACAGCATGGAGGCCGCAGCAAGACAGCGTGGACGTCGCAGCAAGACAGCGTGGAGGCCGCAGCAAGACATCATGGACGTCGCAGCAAGACAGCATGGACGTCGCAGCAAGACAGCATGGAGGCCGCAGCAAGACAGCATGGAGGTCACAGCAAGACAGCATGGAGGTCGCAGCAAGACATCATGGAGGTTGCAGCAAGACATCATGGAGGTCGCAGCAAGACATCATGGACGTTGCAGCAAGACAGCATGGACGTCGCAGCAAGACAGCGTGGAGGCCGCAGCAAGACAGCATGGAGGCCGCAGCAAGACAGCGTGGAGGCCACAGCAAGACAGCATGGACGTCGCAGCAAGACAGCATGGACGTCGCAGCAAGACATCATGGAGGCCGCAGCAAGACAGCATGGAGGCCGCAGCAAGACATCATGGACGTCGCAGCAAGACAGCATGGAGGGCGCAGCAAGACAGCATGGAGGCCGCAGCAAGACATCATGGAGGTCGCAGCAAGACATCATGGACGTCGCAGCAAGACAGCATGGAGACATCAGCAAGACAGCATGGAGGCCGCAGCAAGACATCATGGAGGTCGCAGCAAGACATCATGGACGTCGCAGCAAGACAGCATGGAGACATCAGCAAGACAGCATGGAGGCCGCAGCAAGACAGCATGGAGGTAGCAGCAAGACATCATGGAGGTTGCAGCAAGACATCATGGAGGCCGCAGCAAGACAGCATGGAGGCCTCTTAAGGACAGATGGGGGGGAAGGAAGGAAGGACAGATGGAGCGAAGGAAGGACAGATGGAGGGAAGGAAGGATGAACAGATGGAAGGAAGGAATGAAAGAAGGAGGAAAGGAAGGACAGATGGAGGGAAGGAAGGACAGATGGAGGGAAGGAAGGAAGGAAGGACAGATGGAGGAAAGGAAGGAAGGAAGGACAAATGGAGGAAAGGAAAGCAGGAAGGACAGATAGAGGGAAGGAAGGAAGGACAGATGGAGGAAGGAAGGAAGGAAGGACAGATGGAGGGAAGGAAGGAAGGACAGATGGAGGGAAAGAAGGAAGGACAGATGGAAGGAAGGAAAACTTTATACTAGTTTTAAAAGCAGCATCAGGTTAAAACAGCAGCAGATAAATTCAGACTGAACTCAGCGTCTCCGCAGCAAGACATCATGGAGGTCGCAGCAAGACATCATGGACGTCGCAGCAAGACAGCATGGACGTCGCAGCAAGACAGCATGGAGGCCGCAGCAAGACAGCATGGAGGTCGCAGCAAGACAGCATGGAGGTCGCAGCAAGACAGCATGGAGGTCGCAGCAAGACAGCATGGACGTCGCAGCAAGACAGCATGGACGTCGCAGCAAGACATCATGGAGGTCGCAGCAAGACATCGTGGACGTCGCAGCAAGACAGCGTGGACGTCGCAGCAAGACAGCATGGAGGCCGCAGCAAGACAGCGTGGAGGCCGCAGCAAGACAGCATGGACGTCGCAGCAAGACAGCATGGACGTCGCAGCAAGACATCATGGAGGCCGCAGCAAGACAGCATGGAGGCCGCAGCAAGACATCATGGACGTTGCAGCAAGACAGCATGGAGGGCGCAGCAAGACAGCATGGAGGCCGCAGCAAGACATCATGGAGGCCGCAGCAAGACAGCATGGAGGCCGCAGCAAGACAGCGTGGACGTCGCAGCAAGACAGCGTGGACGTCGCAGCAAGACAGCGTGGAGGCCGCAGCAAGACAGCGTGGACGTCGCAGCAAGACATCATGGAGGCCGCAGCAAGACAGCATGGAGGCCGCAGCAAGACAGCATGGAGGCCGCAGCGAGACATCATGGAGGCCGCAGCGAGACATCATGGAGGCCGCAGCAAGACATCGTGGAGGCCGCAGCAAGACAGCATGGACGTCGCAGCAAGACAGCATGGAGACATCAGCAAGACATCATGGACGTCGCAGCAAGACAGCATGGACGTCGCAGCAAGACAGCATGGAGACATCAGCAAGACATCATGGACGTCGCAGCAAGACAGCATGGAGACATCAGCAAGACAGCATGGAGGCCGCAGCAAGACAGCATGGAGGCCGCAGCAAGACAGCATGGAGACATCAGCAAGACATCATGGACGTCGCAGCAAGACAGCATGGAGACATCAGCAAGACAGCATGGAGGCCGCAGCAAGACAGCATGGAGGTAGCAGCAAGACATCATGGAGGTTGCAGCAAGACATCATGGAGGCCGCAGCAAGACAGCATGGAGGCCTCTTAAGGACAGATGGGGGGGAAGGAAGGAAGGACAGATGGAGCGAAGGAAGGACAGATGGAGGGAAGGAAGGATGAACAGATGGAAGGAAGGAATGAAAGAAGGAGGAAAGGAAGGACAGATGGAGGGAAGGAAGGACAGATGGAGGGAAGGAAGGAAGGAAGGACAGATGGAGGAAAGGAAGGAAGGAAGGACAAATGGAGGAAAGGAAAGCAGGAAGGACAGATAGAGGGAAGGAAGGAAGGACAGATGGAGGAAGGAAGGAAGGAAGGACAGATGGAGGGAAGGAAGGAAGGACAGATGGAGGGAAAGAAGGAAGGACAGATGGAAGGAAGGAAAACTTTATACTAGTTTTAAAAGCAGCATCAGGTTAAAACAGCAGCAGATAAATTCAGACTGAACTCAGCGTCTCCGCAGCAAGACATCATGGAGGTCGCAGCAAGACATCATGGACGTCGCAGCAAGACAGCATGGACGTCGCAGCAAGACAGCATGGAGGCCGCAGCAAGACAGCATGGAGGTCGCAGCAAGACAGCATGGAGGTCGCAGCAAGACAGCATGGACGTCGCAGCAAGACAGCATGGACGTTGCAGCAAGACAGCGTGGAGGCCGCAGCAAGACATCATGGACGTCGCAGCAAGACAGCGTGGAGGCCGCAGCAAGACAGCGTGGACGTCGCAGCAAGACAGCGTGGAGGCCGCAGCAAGACAGCGTGGAGGCCGCAGCAAGACAGCGTGGACGTCGCAGCAAGACAGCATGGAGGTAGCAGCAAGACATCATGGAGGTTGCAGCAAGACATCATGGAGGCCGCAGCAAGACAGCATGGAGGCCTCTTAAGGACAGATGGAGGGAAGGAAGGAAGGACAGATGGAGGGAAGGAAGGATGAACAGATGGAAGGAAGGATGAACAGATGGAAGGAAGGAATGAAAGAAGGAGGAAAGGAAGGACAGATGGAGGGAAGGAAGGACAGATGGAGGAAAGGAAGGAAGGAAGGACAGATGGAGGGGGAAGGAAGGAAGGAAGGACAGATGGAGGAAAGGAAGGAAGGAAGGACAAATGGAGGAAAGGAAAGCAGGAAGGACAGATAGAGGGAAGGAAGGAAGGACAGATGGAGGAAGGAAGGAAGGAAGGACAGATGGAGGGAAGGAAGGAAGGACAGATGGAGGGAAGGAAGGAAGGACAGATGGAAGGAAGGAAAACTTTATATTAGTTATAAAAGCAGCATCAGGTTAAAACAGCAGCAGATAAATTCAGACTGAACTCAGAGTCTCCGCAGCAAGACATCATGGAGGTTGCAGCAAGACATCATGGAGACATCAGCAAGACATCATGGAGGTCGCAGCAAGACATCATGGACGTTGCAGCAAGACAGCATGGACGTCACAGCAAGACAGCATGGAGGCCGCAGCAAGACAGCATGGAGGCCTCTTAAGGACAGATGGAGGGAAGGAAGGAAGGACAGATGGAGGGAAGGAAGGATGAACAGATGGAAGGAAGGATGAACAGATGGAAGGAAGGAATGAAAGAAGGAGGAAAGGAAGGACAGATGGAGGGAAGGAAGGACAGATGGAGGAAAGGAAGGAAGGAAGGACAGATGGAGGGGGAAGGAAGGAAGGAAGGACAGATGGAGGAAAGGAAGGAAGGAAGGACAAATGGAGGAAAGGAAAGCAGGAAGGACAGATAGAGGGAAGGAAGGAAGGACAGATGGAGGAAGGAAGGAAGGAAGGACAGATGGAGGGAAGGAAGGAAGGACAGATGGAGGGAAGGAAGGAAGGACAGATGGAAGGAAGGAAAACTTTATACTAGTTATAAAAGCAGCATCAGGTTAAAACAGCAGCAGATAAATTCAGACTGAACTCAGAGTCTCCGCAGCAAGACATCATGGAGGTTGCAGCAAGACATCATGGAGACATCAGCAAGACATCATGGAGGTCGCAGCAAGACATCATGGACGTTGCAGCAAGACAGCATGGACGTCACAGCAAGACAGCATGGAGGCCGCAGCAAGACAGCGTGGAGGCCGCAGCAAGACAGCGTGGAGGCCGCAGCAAGACAGCATGGAGGGCGCAGCAAGACAGCATGGAGGGCGCAGCAAGACAGCATGGAGGCCGCAGCAAGACAGCATGGAGGCCGCAGCAAGACATCATGGAGGTCGCAGCAAGACAGCATGGAGGCCGCAGCAAGACAGCATGGACGTCGCAGCAAGACAGCATGGAGGTCGCAGCAAGACAGCGTGGACGTTGCAGCAAGACATCATGGAGGCCGCAGCAAGACAGCGTGGACGTCGCAGCAAGACATCATGGAGGCCGCAGCAAGACATCATGGAGGTTGAGGCAAGACATCATGGAGGCCGCAGCAAGACAGCATGGACGTCGCAGCAAGACAGCATGGACGTCGCAGCAAGACATCGTGGAGGCCGCAGCAAGACAGCATGGAGGCCGCAGCAAGACAGCATGGAGGCCGCAGCAAGACAGCATGGAGGCCGCAGCAAGACATCATGGACGTCGCAGCAAGACATCATGGAGGCATCAGCAAGACATCATGGAGGCCGCAGCAAGACATCATGGACGTCGCAGCAAGACAGCATGGAGGCATCAGCAAGACATCATGGAGGCCGCAGCAAGACATCATGGAGACATCAGCAAGACATCGTGGAGGCCGCAGCAAGACATCGTGGAGGTCGCAGCAAGACAGCGTGGACGTCGCAGCAAGACAGCGTGGAGGCCGCAGCAAGACAGCGTGGAGGCCGCAGCAAGACAGCGTGGAGGTTGCAGCAAGACAGCGTGGAGGCCGCAGCAAGACATCGTGGATGTTGCAGCAAGACAGCGTGGAAGTCGCAGCAAGACATCATGGACGTCGCAGCAAGACAGCGTGGGCGTCCGAGTCCAATATCCCAGTTCAATATAATTAATATATTAATAAAAGATCAATACGAGAAAACTGCATCAATTGACAGCATCCCTCACCGCCGGTGTCCACCAGCGGGTTCGGGGATTGCCGCCACGCCAGGCACCGACCACCTTGCGGCCACAGCTCCGGTCGGCCGCCTTTACAATGGAGGCACGGAACATGGGTATTTTAGTTAAACGTGTAATGAGAGACCTCAAATCGTCTCTGCTGAGTCTCTCTACCTGCCTCCTTCCTTTATATGGAGCTAGACTACTTTACACTGAGGACTACTTTACTTTATCTTTTTTTCTTTTACACTTGTGTGTGAGAATGAGAATACTTGCTGTCTTATCAGGATTAATACAGGGTCGATTTCATTTTACAGATGAGACATCTACAGAAAGCACATCTAGTTACAAGTCCACTGTTTGAAGTCATCACCGTCTCACAGACTAGAGCTATTGTTTCATTACTGAGAGACAGATTATAAACTGAGTGCTGAGCAGTGATAAATGTGTAGCCACGTCTCGACTCCCTGCCTGCAGTGAGGGGCTTCTCATTTTATATTCAGTAAACAATAGATGAAACTTGTAAGTTTGGAAGAGCGGTGAAGGCAAAAAGAAAGGGGTCAACAAAGTGCTGATCAGTCAAAGTTCTTTATTTTTCTTTTCAGCAGTGGAGTAGATGCAGCATATTTACAGTGCAGATCATCTCGGCCAAAACCAAAACTAAAGAAAAAGAAAAACCAAACAAACTAGAAAACAACTCTACATGGGGTTGGGCCCCTTAAGTTTGGGCCCCTGGCAGAGGACAGCCACTGTGGCCTGCTAGTGCCAGCATGGTCTGGAACTCCTGGAAGAACTGCCAACTCTTGTTCATATAAACAGTAACTCCTCCAAGCAAATAACAATTACACAATCAATCAACTTATAGCAGTAATTTATCCATTACCCAATAGATAATAATAAGTGAAAAAATATAAACATTTTGAAAGAGTAAACATGATTTCAAAGTGCTCAAAATCAAAATATCTCCAAACCTGCCCTCTATCTATACTATATTTGTCATATTCCCAAAGGACCTTAACCATAAAAGGAGTCCAAATGGACAGGGACTGGTTTGGCAGTTCCTTGAGAAACAAAGATTAATCAAATAAAAAGTTGTTGTCAGGCAAACTTCCTGAAACCTCCAGTGTCTGTGTGACTTTGGGACCAATACACAAACAAAATAACACAATTGAATTTACAGGTTTCAACCTTAATCTGTACTGATCATCAAACAACCCAGACACAGGCTATATGCGGTTTCTCTTACTGCTGTCATAAAGCAACACATCCCCACAGTTTGCTATCAATGCGCCCAACTCCTGGACAAGTGACTGAGGTACATAAGCACTGTGTGTTGGAGTTTATGGGGCATCCCAAAGCTGATTAAAAGTGAATACAAATGGAAATAAATCTACTTTTACATGTCATCACTGTCACTTTATCTTCTGCCAATTTGTCCAAATGTTCCCTCATCTGCTTTTCTTTTGATGAGCTTCCAGTAGCTGGATGCTATGAGGCCTGTAATATAACATAATAGAACATACTCACAAATGAGTTTAGTCAGGTTTAAGTAAACACTACAAACTCTAAACCTGTGTTGCTGGATTTATCCATTTTTAAGACTGCTATAAAGTCTTGTCCAAAAAGCACCTCATGATAAGTCTAGTCATTTTCTGGGCAGACCTCCTCTCCTTGATGGGAGATGCCAAAATTTATTAGTGGAATAATAATATATTAGTGAAGTGGAGGTGAAAGGAAGGGCAAAAGATGAGGTGAAGGTCCTGGAAAAATGGCAGAAGATGAGGCAGCAGCTCCTCACAATTTTAAGTCAGTCTGTAGTTGTAGGTGATATGACATCTCTTGCTTCTGTTCAGTATGAGGTCATTTAAGGAGACTGTTCCTCCAACAGAGAGCACAGAGACACTGAAGAACCATAACTGACAGACAAGATGCGGAACCTAAACCCAAACCCAGCATACAGAGGTTCAGTGAATGTGGTGTTGAAGGTGTGGAGGTGGATCAGTGTGTCAGAGGAGACTCTAAAGAAGGACAGAGTGCCAGCAGGATAGTCCACATACACTGCTACTCTGTTAGAGACAGAGGAGGAGGAGGAGGAGGAGGAGGAGGAGGAGGAGGAGAGAATATGTGTTTTTTTGTTATTGTGGCAGGCAAAATAACCAGCAGCAGAGCACCTCAGACTCCAGGACTGATCATTCCTCCCAAACACACAGTCAGCCCTGTTTCCTCTCCTGCTGATTCCTCTGTAAGTCACTGATACATGAACCTCTCCTGTCCACTCGACCTCCCAGTAACAGCGACCAGTCAGATCATCTCTACACAGCAGCTGAGGCCAGTAATGAAATCTGTCTGGATGATCAGGATATGGCTGCTTCTCCTTCACATGTGTCATCTTCTTGTTGCTGTCAGACAGTTTGAGTTTTCTGTTTGCTGTGTTTGGATCCAGTTCCAGTTCACAAGCGTCTGAAAGAGAACGACACACAGTACAGCAGCAGTTATTGATCTGTTTGATGATGACGTCATCATCTTCAATAAGAGGTGAATGAGTGATTTCACAGCTTGAATATGGTTGAATGAATGTTGAATGTGTGCTGCTTTGTTTTCATGAATCAAGTGAAAATCACACTTACACTTCCTCAGAGATGATAACGACCATTCGACTCTGAAAGGAGAAGAAGGCAAACATCTATTCAATCACTCTTGTGGACTTACATGGTTATATACATATTCACATATTTTAAAATAAACCCTGACTATGTCTTAATACACTATAACTGTCCTTTTCTACTAAAGGATGCCATTAGAAACACATGAAATATTTTCATTATTCTAAAATCCTCAATGTTTAATACATATTTTGTGCCCAATGAACTCCGGGTTGATGACATACAATGGTTGCAGAGAGGTGGCTGTGCTGCTGAAACAAGGCAAGTAATCTCTCTTAGCAGCTGTCCAGTGATAAGAAGAGAAAGAAGTGGAAGGATATAACTTCCTACAGAGTGGCGGCTGGGTACTCTCTTCAGTCCTGATGCGTTTGAATCATTTAGTCGACCACAGCTGTTAAAGGAGCTAACTGGATGGAGCTGCTGATGATGACTAAAACCAAATGCAGTGCCTGAAATTTGTGACAAGTCTAGTGATATTTTTAGGGTAAGTCACATTTTTTAAAGTGGTCCCACTAACTAGAGCACTGATGGGTTTTGTTGGTCATTTTGGTGGCAGGGTCTGTGTCATGGGAGTGTTGGATAATGTAACAGTGCAGACTGATTCCTCTGTTCTGTACAAACATACAAATCCTCTTAGTAAGGTTAGAACTACCAATACTTTGGCCACATCCACCATAGCACAAAATGTTGCCTCATGTAAAAAGGAGATAGCAGTGCACACACTGATGTCACAAGCTGAAAACTCTGTTTTGCTCCTAGTTTATGCTGCTATAGGCCTAGACTGCTGGGGGACTTCCCATGATGCACTGAGCTCCTCTCTCCTCCTCCCCTCTCTATCTGTTCATATTCATGTACTATTACTGCATGGTACTAACTTAACTTCTTCCCTATACGTTTTGTGCTCTCTCGTTTCAGATGGCTGCAGGAGCCCGGGGCCAGGGACGTTTCTTCCAGTTAGAGGGAGGTTTTCCTGGCTACTCTCACCAAGTGCTGCTCATGGAGGAATGTTGGCTCAATTTAAATGAAAGAGGTTTTATACCTGCTTTATGTGAAAAGTGCCTTGAAATAACTTTTGTTGTGATTTGGCACTATAAAACTGAATTGAATTATTTTTTAACAATGAAAACATATCTTCAACCTGGAAGGAGTTTTCCAAAAGGTCTATTTTCAGTGACCTAAAACATATATGCATTTACACAAAAGGACAAAATATAGAAAAAACAAAATTTGAAAAAAAAAAAAAAAAAGAAAGATTAAGCCGAAGAATAAATGGAGGAAAACAGACAAGGAAGAGAAAAAGAAGAGAGAGGAATAAAAGACGAGGAGGAGAGGAATAGGACGTGAAAAAGAGGTGAAGGAAATAGAAGGTTGAGGGAAAAAAGAGGACTTGAAAGAGAAATAGAGGAAGAGGAGGGGAAAAAGAGATGATGGAGAAAGAGAGAGGAGGTAAAGTAGCTCAGGTCCAGCTCTCTCAGATGGGAGGGGTTGGATCTCAGAGCTGAGGCCAGAGAAACACAGCCTTCCTCTGTGAAACTGAATTCACAAAAAATATGTTTAAGTTATTTTTTTACAGAGTGTTACTCAGTAAAACACATTTTGTGTATTCTTCCTTAATTAACATATAGAACACTTAAAACGTAAGTTAGGATTCTTTAAATGATTGTGGTATTACATATCACAGAGGAAGAAACAAATTAAAAATATGTTAATGGGAAGTATCTCACAGAGTCTAGAAACAAACTCATGTCAACTACTCCCGTAAATCAGGAAACCTCATAATTTGACCAAATTAATAAATCCTGACCTGAGAGTTTTCAGTCTGCAGTCTGGACTCCTCAATCCGACAGACAGCTGCTTCACTCCTGAATCCTGCAGGTTGTTGTTACTCAGGTCCAGATCTCTCAGACTAGAGGACTGGGAGCTGAGAACTGAAGACAGAGCCTCACAGCTTTCCTCTGTGATGTTACATATATTCACTCTGAAGAGACAATAATCAAAAAAAGAAATATTATTATTAAAATTTGATTAGTTAGAATAGAATATAACTTTATAGTCCACGATGGTGGAAAATTGTCTTGGCTTACCAATAACAGACATACAAGAGTAGCTGGAAAAATGACTAATGGTGGTAGCTTCTTACCTTTTCAGATCAATCTGAGGTTGCATGTGATCAGATGTCTGTTGCTCCACCAGAGGGCACAGAAACACTGAGGAACCAGACCAGAGCCAGAACCCAGCATACAGAGGTTCAGTGAATGTGGTGTAGAAGGTGTGGAGGTGGGTCAGTATGTCAGAGGAGACTCTGTAGAAGGACAGAAAGCCAGCAGGACAGTCCACATACACTGCTACTCTGTTAGAGACAGAGGAGGAGGAGGAGGAGGGGAGAATACTTGTTTCTGTGTTATTGTGGCAGGCAAAATAACTACCAGCACAGCACATCAGACTCCAGGACTGATCATTCC
The DNA here is from genome assembly GCA_021039105.1 of Scomber colias. Taxonomy (NCBI): domain Eukaryota; kingdom Metazoa; phylum Chordata; class Actinopteri; order Scombriformes; family Scombridae; genus Scomber; species Scomber colias. The sequence goes on from JAJDFG010000785.1 coordinate 14,678, forward strand.
TTCCAAACACACAGTCAGCCCTGTTTCCTCTCCTGTTGATTTCTCTGTAAGTCACTGATACATGAACCTCTCCTGTCCACTCGACCTCCCAGTAACAGCGACCAGTCAGATCATCTCTACACAGCAGCTGAGGCCAGTGATGAAATCTGTCTGGATGATCAGGATATGGCTGCTTCTCCTTCACAGAGGTCACCCCCTTGTTGTTGTGAGACAGTTTGAGTTTTCTGTTCACTGTGTCTGGATCCAGTTCCAGTTCACGGAAAACTGAAAGAGAAAGATAAACAGTACAGCAGCAGTTCACGATGTGAATATAGTTATATGTGTGCTGCTTTGTTTTCATTAATCAAAACAAACTTACAAGCCCTGAAGCTTGATGCAGGATATTGGTGGTCTTCAGCAGGCTGCACACTGAAAGAAGAACATGGACATTCAATCACTCTAATGAACATAGATATATATATATTTATATATTCACTGATATTTGTAAATACAACACTTACATCTGTTGCTCCACCAGAGGGCACAGAAACACTGAGGAACCAGACAAGAGCCAGAACCCAGCACACAGAGGTTCAGTGAATGTGGTGTTGAAGGTTTGGAGGTGGGTCAGTATGTCAGAGGAGACTCTGTAGAAGGACAGAGTGCCAGCAGGATAGTCCACATACACTGCTACTCTGTTAGAGACAGAGGAGGAGGAAGGGATATATGTTTCTGTGTTATTGTGGCAGGCAAAATAACCACCAGCAGAGCAGATCAGACTCCAGGACTGATCATTCCTCCCAAACACAAACTCATAACCGCATCCTCTCCTGTTGATTCCTCTGTAAGTCACTGATACATGAACCTCTCCTGTCCACTCGACCTCCCAGTAACAGCGACCAGTCAGACCATCTCTACACAGCAGCTGAGGCCAGTAATGAAATCTGTCTGGATGATCAGGATATGGTCGTTCCTCCTCCACAGAGGTCACCCTCTTGTTGTTGTAAGACAGTTTGAGTTTTCTGTTCACTGTGTCTGGATCCAGTGTGAGTTCATGGAAACCTGAAAGAGAACGATAAACAGTACAGCAGCAGTTATTGATCTATCATCTGTTTGATGATCTGATTATGACATCATCTTCATCCTTAGTACAATGTGAATCATGGGCGTTTCAGCTATTATATAAGTTTGGGACACTTGATGATTAGTTGAGACCCTTAGACACTTATATGATGTTTTTACCATGTCAAACTTTGCATCAGTGCATCAGTCTATCCACTCTTGGTGCTTCATTGTCAAACCCATCCTGCTTGCTGATTAAGGGAATGCCCAAATCAATGAAACTCCATTCCACGTTTTCTCTGCTACCTTACAGCCAGGCAGATTAACATAGTGCACACATTCATATAAGCACTGCTGACATTTGGTTGTCTTTGATGCTCAGATATCAGGTAGCTGAGTTAAGGTGTTACACTGTAAGGGATTTGACAGCTTAGAATAAAAAATTAATTGGAATATTGAACAGTGAACATTTTAATCAAAGTGCCCTATATGACCAATAGAATCAGAAGAGCATCATTCATTTGAAAATTTGAGAACTCAATATCTTGTCATTCCTAGGTGATCGATCCTGTGCTGTGCTCACTTTCAAACTGTAAATCAATAATGCACCCTCAAATTAAATGTTATTCATTTTAAAAGGCATAGACTACCCAAAAATATCACAATTTGCAAGTAAACATTTTACCTGTGTATTACTCAATGATTAAATTAATCCACATTGATATAATTTGTCCGGAGGTTCAGCCCTAAATATTTATGTAGAGTGCTTTTGGTATTAGTGGTAATGTGTCTAAAAATGTGTGTGTAAATAAAAATAATTTAACAGGAATTACAATTACATGCAATCATGAAGAGATTCTCAAGTTAAAATAAACACAAAGTTATTATTAGAGATGGCTCTGAATTAATCATCAAATGTATTTCTTTGCTTTTAGCTTTTTAATATCTTCAAATATGTGATCTGGGGCCAAATACATCCTCTGGATGTAATTAAAAACTGTACCCATATTTTTTCTCTTGTCAGTATATTCACATAAAAGTATCAAAGCATCTGTTAAAAGGCACCAGAATACACCACATGATCTAGTCTGTCAAAGTTTTCTGGGGGAACCCCCTTCTTAGATTGTTCCACCCACATTTCCAGTGTTTCCCATCCCAATGATGCCAGTGAGTGATGTCACAGTGTGAATATGGTTATATGTGTGCTTCTTTGTTTTCATTAGTCAAGTTAAAAAATACACTTACATGCCCTGAAACTTGATGCAGGATATTGGTTTTCAGCAGGCTGCACACTGAAAGGAAAAGAACATGGACATTCAATCACTCAAATGAACATACATTGTTGTATGTGTAAATATATATATATATATATATATATATATATATATATATATATTCACTGATATTTCTAAATACAACACTTACATCTGTTGCTCCACCAGAGGGCACATAAACACTGAACCAGACCAGAGCCAGAACCCAGCACACAGAGGTTCAGTGAATGTGGTGTTGAAGGTGTCGAGGTGGATCAGTGTGTCAGAGGAGACTCTATAGAAGGACAGAAAGCCAGCAGGATAGTCCACATACACTGCTACTCTGTTAGAGACAGAGGAGGAGGAGGAGGAAGGGATATGTGTTTCTGTGTTATTGTGGCAGGCAAAATAACCACCAGCAGAGCAGATCAGACTCCAGGACTGATCATTCCTCCCAAACACAAACTCATAACCGCATCCTCTCCTGTTGATTTCTCTGTAAGTCACTGATACATGAACCTCTCCTGTCCACTCGACCTCCCAGTAACAGCGACCAGTCAGACCATCTCTACACAGCAGCTGAGGCCAGTAATGAAATCTGTCTGGATGATCAGGATATGGTCGTTCCTCCTCCACCGAGGTCACCCTCTTGTTGTTGTAAGACAGTTTGAGTTTTCTGTTCACTGTGTCTGGATCCAGTGTGAGTTCATGGAAATCTGAAAGAGAACGATAAACAGTATAGCAGCAGTTATTGATCTATCATCTGTTTGATGATGACATCATCTTCATCCTCAGTAGGATGTCAATGAGTGAAGTCACACTCTGAATATGATTGAACGTGTGCTGCTTTGTTTTCACGAATCAAGTGAAAAACAGACTTACACTTCCTCAGACCTGATGCCAACCATTGGACTCCAGCAGGCTGCAGGCTGAAAGTGGAGAATGCAAACATTCAGTCATTCTTGGGAACTTATATTGTTGTAAGTGGACTGTACTTAGCGCTTTTCTAGTTGTTATGACCACTCAAAGCTCTTTTACACCACATGTCTCATTCACCCATTCACACACATTCATACACTGATGACAGGGACCTGCTCATCAGGAGGAAACTAACCATTCATACACTGTTGGCAACCTCTTTACCTCCTGAACCATAGTTGCCCTGTTGTTATGTAATTCCAGATTGTCAAATGTAGAAGCTCTAAGAAGCTCTCTACATGATATTTTGTAAATAAGGCATTACAGAACTTCTGCCCCTCCAAACCAGAGTCCGCCACCATACCTGAGAGTGTCCACCTGTCTGTCCATACCTGAGAGTGTCCACCTGTCTGTCCATACCTGAGAGTGTCCATCTGTCTGTCCATACCTGAGAGTGTCCACCTGTCTGTCCATACCTGAGAGTGTCCATCTGTCTGTCCATACCTGAGAGTGTCCAGTCTCCAATGTGGATCCTTCAGTCCAGCAGACAGGATCTTCTCTCCTGAGTCTCCTGGATGATTGTAGCTCAGGTCCAGCTCTCTCAGATGGGAGGGGTTGGATCTCAGAGCTGAGGCCAGAGAAGCACAGCCTTCCTCTGTGATCAGACATCCTGACAAACTGAATTCACAAAACATATTTTTAAGTTATTTTTTTACAGAGAGTTCCTCAGCAAAACACATTTTGTGTATTCTTCCTTAATTAACATATAGAACACTTAAAACGTAAGTTAGGATTCTTTAAATGATTGTGGTATTACATATCTCAGAGGAAGGAACAAATTAAAAATATGTTAATGGGAAGTATCTCACAGAGTCTAGAAACAAACATGTCAACTACTCCTGTACATCAGGAAACCTCATAATTTGACCAAATTAATAAATCCTGACCTGAGAGTTTCCAGTCTGCAGTCTGGACTACTCAATCCGACAGACAGTTGGTTCACTCCTGAATCCTGCAGGTTGTTGTTACTCAGGTCCAGATCTCTCAGACTAGAGGACTGGGAGCTGAGAACTGAAGACAGAGCCTCACAGCTTTCCTCTGTGATGTTACATATATTCACTCTGAAGAGACAATAATCAAAAAAAGAAATGTCATTATTATTAAAATTTGATTAGTTAGAATAGAATATAACTTTATAGTCCACGATGGTGGAAAATTGTCTTTGGCTTACCAATAACAGACATTTGACAGAAATTACATTAACACCATGGAGTCCATAAAATTACATAACATCATTCTTTAAAATGCATCAAATACATAATACATAAAATATGTAAGGTATAAAAATAAAAGTGCATCACAGTTCCTGTGTGTGTGAGTATTAATTGCATTTGGGATAAAAGACCAAGAATACTTATAAGTATTCGTGGTTGCCAAAGGAACTCTGTAGCACCTCCCAGAGCTCAAAAGTTCAAACTGGTCAGAGATAACATATCTCAGCTTGCACTTTAGCTTTAAGGAAACCGAATTGGATTTTAACAGTTAAACTGAAATATAAACTGTAAATCTACACAATAAGCAGCCAAGCATTGCTAAATACAGTAATGTGTAATCTGAGCAATGGCCAAAATTCTTACAGTTAATTATGATTAACTCTAGAATAAATAGTGAAATTACTGTTTCAAATCACATGATATCAAAGTATTATAGGCTTCTTCAGATAATAATATAGTTTGTGTCTTTGCGATGAACAGAATATTGAGTTGAATCAGAAACCATCTGATGGAATTTAAACCTTGACATAATGAAATATGTCAGATCATTAAATACAAACTGTAAGTCAATCAGACCTGAGAGTTTCCAGTCTGCAGTCTGGACTCTTCAGTCCAACAGACAGCTGCTTCACTCCTGAATCCTGCAGGTTGTTGTTACTCAGGACCAGATCTCTCAGATTAGAGGACTGGGAACTGAGAACTGAGGACAGAGCCTCACAGCTTTCTTCTGAGAGGTTGCAGCCACTCAGTCTAAAGAGACAAAAGAGAAAAAAACAAGTAGTAAGCTATTTCTTTTTGTGTTCTGTTAAAAAGACAGATTATTCAGGTTATGAGGAATAAATCCATCTGTAAACCTACAGAGCTTTCTTGGAGTTTTTAACCACTGGCAGCAGCCCCAGAAGAGCGTCCTCTGAAGCAGAGTATTTCTTCAGGTCAAACACGTCCAGATCTTTTTCTGATGACAGTAAGATGAAGGCTAAAGCTGACCAATCAGAGTGATACAGTTTATATCTGGAGACTCCTGATCTCAGGTACTGTTGAATATGCTCCACCAGAGAACGATCATTCAGTTCATTCAGACAGTGGAACAGATTGATGGTTCTATCTGCAGACGGATTCTCACTGATCTTATTCTTGATGTAATTGACCGTTTCCTGATTTGTCTGTGAGCTACTTCCTGTCTGTGTCAGCAGACCTCGTAGGAGAGTCTGATTGGTCTGCAGTGAAAGACCCAGGAGGAAGCGGAGGAACAAGTCCAGGTGTCCATTTGAACTCTTTAAGGCCTTGTCCACAGCACTCTGGTAGAGATGTGTCTCTGCAGATTCTTGATTAGTTTCAGACTTCTGGGATGTTGTTTGTTCTTCTTCCAGCAGATTGACTCCAGACTTGATGAATGTCAGATGGACATGAAGAGCAGCCAGAAACTCCTGAACACTCAGATGGACGAAGCAGAACACCTTGTCCTGGTACAGACCGCTCTCCTCTCTAAAGACCTGTGTGAACACTCCTGAGCACACTGAGGCTGCTCTGATATCGATGCCACACTCTGTCAGGTCTGATTCATAGAAGATCAGGTTGCCTTTCTGCAGCTGCTCAAAAGCTAGTTTTCCCAAAGACTCAATCATCTTCCTGTTTTCTTGGTTCCAGTGTGAATCTGTTTCAGCTCCTCCATGATACTTGATGTTCTTCAGTTTGGCCTGAACCACCAGGAAGTGGATGTACATCTCAGTCAGGGTCTTGGGCAGCTCTCCTCCCTCTCTGCTTTTCAACACATCCTCCAGAACTGTAGCAGTGATCCAGCAGAAGACTGGGATGTGGCACATGATGTGGAGGCTTCGTGATGTCTTGATGTGGGAGATGATGGTGCTGGCCTGCTCCTCCTCTCTGAATCTCTTCCTGAAGTACTCCTCCTTCTGCGGGTCAGTGAACCCTCTGACCTCTGTCACCATGCCGACACACTCAGGAGGGATCTGATTGGCTGCTGCAGGTCGTGTGGTAATCCAGAGGCGAGCAGAGGGAAGCAGTTTCCCCCTGATGAGGTTTGTCAGCAGCACATCCACTGAGGTGGACTCTGTAACATCAGTCAGGATCTCAGTGTTGTGGAAGTCCAGAGGAAGTCGACACTCATCCAGACCGTCAAAGATGAACACAACCTGGAACTCTTCAAACCTGCAGATTCCTGCTTCTTTGGTTTCAGTAAAGAAGTGATGAACAAGTTCCACCAAGCTGAACTTTTTGTTTTTCAGCACATTCAACTCTCTGAAAGCGAATGGAAATGTGAAGTCTATGTCCTGGTTGGCTTCGTCTTCAGCCCAGTCCAGAGTGAACTTCTGTGTTAAGACTGTTTTCCCAATGCCAGCCAATCCTTTTGTCATCACTGTTCTGATTGGTTCATCTCTTCCAGTTGAGGCTTTAAAGATGTCTTCTTGTCTGATTGTTGTTTCTGGTCTGTCTGGTTTCCTGGATGCTGTTTCAAGCTGTCTGATCTCATGTGCCTTGTTGTTGTCTCCAGTTTCTTCCATGATGATGTAGATCTCAGTGTAGAACTCTACTAGAAGTTTTGTGTTTTTGGCTTTTGTGATTTTCTCAAACAAATACTGGAATTTCTTCTTCAGCTTGGATTTGACTTTATGCTGACACTGGGCAAGAATCTCTGAATGAATAAAAGAGTGACAACATTAATGAGAGAGCAGATTGTTAGAGTAGGTTTTAGTGACTCCATGTTTTGTTTTCTTGACTACAGCAGCTACAGTCCTTCAGGCCTCCCAATACCCTAAAAGACTTGAAACAGACAACCTTCTGGACAGAAGTCAAGACAACTGCTCCTTCAATGGAGGCTTTGAAAATGGTCATTAAAATTCCATGTTCCAAATCCCCCTTCATCATATAGCTGGGAAACACAACTGTGTTCATCATGGGCTCATGAGTATTCCTGCACCCATGCCTGTGACCCTTGGAAACTACAGAAAGGACAGAGGTCAATCCCTGTCCAAGAGATTATTTTCAGAGCTGGCATTATGCATAGATCTGAGTATAGCTACATCTTGTTATTATTATAGTTGGTACTGTTTCACCTTCAGCACCAACTTTTGTTCTTTGAGACCTGATGCTCTACTCTTTAGAATTTGTTTTCAAAGCTTGGGCTAAACATGCCATCATCATCACTTTTGCCTGACACCCATCTGGTAACACACCTGACCCATATGTCGATTGTTGCAAGTTTATCCACCCAACATACAGTCTCTCTAATCTAGGTGAGGGGCCTTGCTTGTGAAGCTTCTCATAAAGATTCCCCTTGTACGGAGCCAAATCTGGGTTATTAGTTTTCTTCAAAGTTTCAGTTTCAGGACATTTTTTTTCAGTTTCAGACTTTTGGCCTTGATATTATTTTGGGGGCATGAAATAAAGAAGAAGGGGTGTGGAATAATGATCAACAGCTTAACAGTAAAGGAGGGCCCTCCTCTGTCACGTTCACAGTGCAAGCTAAAGTTAAGTAACATGGTTGGCAATGGCTTCTGCTTCCTGAGGAGATGCTGCTGGCGTCAGCAAACTTGTAGGAAACACTGTTTCAGAGATTATCCTTGGCTGCACTATATTGATGGTGATGTCTGTAACATAGTGACATACAGTACATCAAGGTAAAAGATGTGTTTAGGTGGAGGATGAAGAAAACTAACAGGCCAGTTTTGGCTCCATATCATGGGATTAATTTGCTCCAATTAAGGGTCATGGTGATTCCCAACATAAACCAGATTTCTTGATATAGTGAGGGAAGTTTCAATGTCTGCACTTCTACTTTATCTGTTGTTACTGCCATGTAAATGACCTCATCACAGTCTAAAAGTATTTTGTGATGTAACTTTATTCCTTTTTTAAAGACGTACCTGTAGGTTCAAAAGCAGGGCTTGATAAATTCTTCACTAGTTCATTCTGCTCTATCTTCTCCAAAACCATTCTGGCCACTTTAATAGTGTATATACAGTAGTTCTGGACCATCTGATCCACTGTCTCCATTCTGTCAGCATTCTCCAGTCGACACCTTCGGATTGTTTTGAAGCCTTCAAGGATCTTCTCCTGCAGGTACCACTTGAACTTTTTGAAGTCCTCAGCTCCTAAATCCTCCAAAGTTTCCAAGAGCAATTCTTTAGGTGTGGCCATTTTTTCTCCCTGTGAAGAACCAAACAAGATCAAAGAAAGAATTTGACCAGTTGACCTTAGAGTCTCCCACGTCTTTGGGTGACTTTCTCTGACTTATATTTTTCAATAAACTTTTTCTCTGAGTGTTCTGAGTGTAATTGTAGCAGGAATACTGATGAATCAGTGATTGGACCTTCCAGACACAGGTGTTTTTATATTATAACTGCACTCAGGTGATCTCCATTTCACTATTTGTGAGACTACTAGCACCAACTCGCTGGACCTCTGTTGAATTAGGTCAGTCACTTTAAAAGGGGGTGAATATGTATGCAATCACTGAATTTACATTATACATGTTTAATTAATTGACATCACTTTGTAGAAATCTGCTTTCACTTATCACTAACTTTAAAGAGTTGAGTAAAAAAAGCCACATTGAATTGTCCATGATTCCATGTATAAAAGCAATAAAATGGGAAAACATCCAAGGGGGTGAATACTTTTTGTAAGAACTGTATATATCCATTTCAGTTGCAAGACAAATGTATTGCTGCATTATCATTATTATGTCCATTATAAAATCACTTCCACCCATTTTAATTTTGTTTGTTTTCTCTCACCAGCAGGTTCTTCTTCTGCTACAGGTTGGTCTTCTTATTCCAGAGTCACTGTCGGAGCTTCGCCAATCATCGGTCCATCACTGCCACCTCTACGCTCCTCTTCTTTAAGCCATCTCTGATGTTGCAGCCTGGCACTGTGATCCTGGTTCTGCTTGTTCCCCAGCTGAAAGGTCAGGGATGAAATTTAGTGTAAGACAGGTAAGGAAACAGGAAGCTAATGTTACAAAGCCTTCATTAGCTAGTTCATCTATCCTCTCATTGTTTTGTTTGTTTGATTGTTTGTCACTGTGCCTCTCTCTCCTCTCGCCTTCTCCTCTTTCTTTCTTCTTTCTTCTTTCTTCCTCTTCTCCTTCTCTCTCTCTCCCCCTCAACCCCAACAGGTCAAGTTAGATGGCCTCCAATTTAGAGCCCAGCTAGGTTTATTCCTGTTAAAGAGGAGTTTTTCCTTGCTGCTATAACCAAGTGCTGCTCATGTGGGAATGTTGGCTCTTTAAATGAAAGAGTACGGTCTAGACCTGATGATTGATTGATGATGTCCTGCTAATCAAACATTTACAGATTCTCACCTGTCACAGTTCTGGTGTGAGTATGCATTTAATCTGAGGAAGTCAACACATCCTCATAATTTCACAGTTCAAGTCTGAAAATGCATGTGTGGTTGATCGCCACTTCAGGGACTGGGGTAGGAAATGGCTTACAGCCATGTGTACATGAACAAAGAAAGGTATGTAATGAACTTCCAGGAGTTGAAAACGAATTATACATTAGATAACGGGGAACACTTTAGATACCTACAGCTAAGGGATTATTTTATAAAGGAAGTACAAACTGTGGAAATCTTGAATGGTGTACTTGATGTAATGACCAGGATACAGTGGAACTAAACTCAAGGCAATCTCAGGACTGTACCGAAGCCTAAGAGACTCAGAAGCTGCTTCTACTCTGTACATTAAGGAGAAGTGGGAGAGGGAACTGAACATCAACATTACTCTTGAAGAATGGCATGATATGTGTGAAACACAACACACAACTACAAAATTCAAGAACATGGAGGAGTTTGGGTGGAAAAACCTGAGCCGTTACTTCATTACACCTAAACTGAAGAGTAAACAAACGGCTTTGTGGAGAAAGAGAAGCAAATCATACACACATATTCTGGAGGTGTCATGAACTCAACTCATTTTGGGAAAATGCTCATAACATAATTAAAGACATTCTGGGATGTGTAATACCTAGGGAATGTAGAGTTATGTATCTTGGAAGTTTGAATGACTATGTACTGGAAAAAGATAGATATTTAACCAAAACATTATTGATCACATGCAAAAAGGCAATAACAAGAAACTGGTGCAAGGCTAAACCACCCAGTATAACTCAGTGGAGAGAATGAGTTACCAGCTTAGAATGAGGGAAAGTATCTTTGTGACTAAGTGGAAGAAATGGATGCCGTATGACACAGTGAAAGATGTTTAAACACTAACTGATTCAGAAGTAGTATGTATCTTGATAATGGATGCCTGTAACCATGTCTGTTATGCTTTTGTTTTGTGTTCATCATATCTGTCCTATCTTTTTGTCAATCAAAAATCTCAATAAAAAGTAGTATAAAAAAATAAAAAATAGTATAAAAAGTATTAAAAAAAAATAAAAATGCATGTGTGACATGAAAACCACTCAAACCAGTCATTGTTAGACTGATAGTAGAACTACACTACTAGTGTACCTGTAATGGAGCCAGATAGCCTTGGGTGGGCCCTTCACTCTGTTTCTCACTACTGGTTTCTGACCCAGAAGGACAAGCCTTTTTATGTCAGGTTTCTCACCACAAACACTGCTTCTAATAATAAAAGTGTTTCCCCTTGAAATGTTGGTAGCAGTAGTGCCGTGTGTCTTTAACCTAGCAACACAAGGGGGGGGGGGGGGGGGTCCGGGGGTATGCTCCCCCTGAAGAAAGAAAAGAAAATTTAGCAAAATAATAAGGCTGCAACCAGGGCCGGCCTGTGGCATAGGTATTTTGATTGGGCAATTGCTTTCTTTAAATAAAAGAATGTCCAAGATAAAGCTGTTCAGTTTCTTGTGAGTATGTACACCAGCAGTGGAATTTACTGTGATGCAAGGGGGGCGCCACCTAAAATCTTGCCTAGGGCGCCAAATTGGTTAGGGCCAAGCCTGTCTGCAACTAACGATTATTTTGATAATTGATTAATCAGTCCATTATTTTTTCGATTAATCAGATTTTTTTTAAATTATGAAATGAATTAAATTAATAATTTTAATTTCCACCCCTTCATTCAAAAACAAATTGATTGGGATTGGTCTATCAGGACGCTGTGCTCTCACACGCGCTGCATTGATAGTCACACACACACACGCGCTCAGTCACTAGTGCGCGCTCTTGCTTGCTCGCTCCAGATTCCGGGAGATTGTGTCTCATTTGCGGGCGTCAAGGAGCCGCTATCAATATGCGGGAGACGCACAGGACGTCCAGGAGAGTCGGGTTGTCTACTTTTATCCTCCCCCTACTTCAGTAGCTTATGAAGGGAGGGGGCAGGTTGTGTTATCAAGCCTATACCGAAGCCAAAAGCGAAGTCATATGGTTAACTAGCCGCAAGCAATTTCTAGCAACAGTCATTTTTGGAGCGGCGCTGAGAATTCAACCACGGCGGTGCTGCTGTTGAATGTACATAGGGGAAACAGCATGTATAAAGCATGTACACTGTTTTGTTCACCACACATGATCCACCAAACAAACATGTCATTTTTACAGATGTTATCTTTTATCTTCTTCTACAGAATGTGTGCACATAAATCTCCTGGCATCTCCTAACAGTTAAAGACATCTCTGCAGGGCTCCTAAAAATCTGAATGATCAATCTGGGATAAAATGAGATTTGTATGGAACGGTAAAAGACCACAGATAAAATATTGTACACTAAAACTGGAAAAAGATAAGGGAGGTATGGCACTTCCACACCTGAAAAACTATAATCGTGCAGCACAGATAGTCAAATGGTGTGACAAGGACTATTGTGCAAAGTGGAAAGATACTGAGAGGGCGGTGGCAGGTATTCTAGCACAGTCCCTGATTGGTAATCCTAAATTTGAATTTTGAATTGATGAAGTCATTACAAGACTCGATTGATCCAATAATCATTGAATATCTGGTTTGGTTTTGTAAAACAATACAAATTAGAAAGAGATATAAAATTGTTAAATTGGTTTGCATATGATGAAAGATTTAAGCCAGGTTTAAGTGACCACAACTTCAGGGACTGGGGTAAGAAAGGGCTTACAGCTATGTCTACATTAACAAAGAAAGGATATGAAATGAACTTCCAGGAGTTGAAAACGAGTTATGGATTAGAAAATGGGGACACTAATTTATAAAAGAAGCACAAACTGTGACAGTGACTACTGTATCGAAGCCTAAGAGACTCAGGAGCTGCTTGTAGTCTCTGCATCAAGGAGAAGTGGGAGAGGGAACAACAACATTGTGAACAACATTGATTATTAATTGCAATAAAAATTCACCAAAATTATGCAAAAGGATATTTTCCCAAAACAGCTGTTGTAGTATGATCATGAGGAGACTGTTGATGCGTGTAGTGATTTTGGAGTCATTATATTGTATACCAGAGCAGTGATTTTTGTTTGCAGCATCGTCCTCTGGTATTGCAATTAGCAGACGGTCCCTGCGCACTCGTGTCTCTGCCGGCTGCACAGAGATCAATGTTATCCGTCGAGATCGGAGGACGGCTTGTTTTTGTAAAAAGATTTTTTTGGTCCTAAATACGAGATCTTTTCTCATAGCATAATTACGAGATAAGGTGTCTTTTTTATCCAGTGAATGCAATGCGCTTCTGTAGATTCTCACTCACCTGCTGAACTCTTCACATCACTTTCCACCTTCATGAGCCCCTGCAGTCCAGCTGTCAGTAATCATCTGGTCTGAGAATGACATCTCATCTTCTCAGTTTAAATATCTATCAGTGTGACGTTAAAACAAGTCAAACCAAACTGTCTCCACCTTCGACAGTTATGCCCCGACCCTAACGTAACCGGTTCTTTCTTCTAGTCCAGCAAAGAACAGGTGTCCCTCCGGCACCGGTTTGTCTAGCCGGGAGCCGATTCTTTGTCGGTCGAAACGGGAAAAGCGGTTCTAAATTATGCACTGGAACTGCTTTGGGGTATCTGTCCATCTCTCAAGCTCTCCCTGTTGTCTCATGATAGTCACTCTTAGAAAAATTCCTCCATTCCAGATACAATCACCAATACGCCTGTAACCTTGTGATAAGATCGCTTAATAGGCCTACTTCAAATAACAAGCAGTCAGCCTGTAAAGTTGTATAAAAAAATAATATTCATTACAATTTTGTCAAGGCATGAAAAGGAATTATTCTATTCGACACAAGAATGGAAATCACAAAAAGGAGACAAACTGGATATTCACCTGACAAACACTATGGTACAAGATGTATAAAGTGGAGTAGTGCTTTGAGGTTCACAGAACCACCAAGTTCAGAATAAATATAACCATAAAAGGAGTCCAAATGGACAGGGATTGGTTTGGCAGTTCCTTGAGAAACAAAGATCAATCAAATAAAAAGTTGTTGTCAGGCAAACTTCCTGAAACCTCCAGTGTCTGTGTGACTTCGGCACCAATACACAAACAAAATAACACAAATGAATTTACAGGTTTCAACCTTAATCTCTACTGATCATCAAACAACCCAGACACAGGCTATATGCGGTTTCTCTTACTGCTGTCATAAAGCAACACATCCCCACAGTTTGCTGTCAATGCGCCCAACTCCTGGACAAGTGACTGAGGTACATAAGCACTGTGTGTTGGAGTTTATGGGGCATCCCAAAGCTGATTAAAAGTGAATACAAATGGAAATAAATCTACTTTGACATGTCATCACTGTCACTTTATATTCTGCCAATTTGTCCAAATGTTCCCTCATCTGCTTTTCTTTCGATGATCTTCCAGTAGCTGGATGCTATGAGGCCTGTAATATAACATAATAGAACATACTCACAAATGAGTTTAGTCAGGTTTAAGTAAACACTACAAACTCTAAACCTGTGTTGCTGGATTTATCCATTTTTAAAGACTGCAATGAATTATTTTCCAAAAAGCACCTCATGATCAGTCTAGTAATTTTCTGGGCAGACCTCCTCTCCTTGATGGGAGATGCCAAAATATATCAGTGAAATAATAATATATTAGTGAAATAGAGGAAGTGGAGGTGAAAGGAAGGGCAAAAGATGAGGTGAGGGACCTGAAAAAATGGCAGAAGATGAGGCAGCAGCTCCTCACAATTTTAAGTCAGTCTGTGGTTGCAGGTGATATGACATCTGTTGCTTCTGTTCAGTATGAGGTCATTTAAGGAGACTGTTCCTCCAACAGAGAGCACAGAGACACTGAAGAACCATAACTGACAGACAAGATGCGGAACCTAAACCCAAACCCAGCATAGAGAGGTTCAGTGAATGTGGTGTTGAAGGTGTGGAGGTGGATCAGTGTGTCAGAGGAGACTCTAAAAAAGGACAGAGTGCCAGCAGGACAGTCCACATACACTGCTACTCTGTTAGAGACAGAGGAGGAGGAGGAGGAGGAGGAGGAGGAGGAGGAGGAGGAGAGTATATGTGTTTCTGTGTTATTGTGGCAGCAGCAGAGCACCTCAGTGTGACGTTAACACAAGTCAAACCAAACTGTCTCCACCTGCGACAGTTTTAAAAATCTCTTCAAATGTAATGTTAACCACACGCTCAAAACATGGAAATAACCACAGTCCCACCCATCCGGTCACTGATATCCAACAGAGCACAAATAACTCACAACACAAATGTGTCTGAATTTCACCATCAGTCAAATGTTGAAGGGATAATTCACTAGTTATCTATTCATCACTATGCGGTCTTGTTTGTTGTGGTTGGTCTCAATAACCCCGCCCCTAACGTAACCGGTTCTTTCTTCTAGTCCAGCAAAGAACAGGTGCCCCTCCAGCACCGGTTTGTCTAGCCGGGAGCCGATTCTCTATCGGTCGAAACAGGAAAAGCGGTTCTAAATTATGCACTGGAACTGCTTTGGGGTATCTGTCAGTCTCTCAAGCTCTCCCTGTTGTCTCATGATAGTCACTCTTAGAAAAATTCCTCCATTCCAGATGTAATCACCAATACACCTTACAAACATCATAATGTGAGCAAGTGCTTTGAGTTAGGGAGTAAATGCTGCAAATCTTCATCAAAGAAAATACAGTTAAAATAAGAGCTGCACAGAATGAAAACTACAACGAGGTTGAATATACACACCCCACCAATATGTTATTTGTGCACTCTCATAATGTGAAGTTTATGGGTTTGGTTAACTTTAAAACATTACAGCTAATGTATAGAGCACATTGTAAAACACTTCTAGACTGTATCCAAGGGTTATTCACAAAGAGGACAAGCACATTTTTGAAAGGAAATGGGCAAAAACTAAAATGAGAAGTAGCTGTGTGTCAGTGTTTGGAGTGAAGTTATGAATGATTGTGACAGTTAAAATATGATTTCATTTAAGAAACTATTTAAAACCAAAACTTTAGAAAGTGATGTAAGAAGTGAATAATTGTTGAAATCTAGTATCTAGATATTCATGCTTTTAGTTTGTTATGAGAACTTAAATAGTTCATTTATTTTACTTTGTCATGTTTAAAAGCTGCTGCTACTGACTGAAGTTTAGTTTGAAGAAATGTGATTCATGTTTTAAAAAGGGACAAAATAATCTCAGGCTTCAGTCTGAATCTTTTTATCAGTCAAAGAAAACAAAAGAGAATAAAAGAGATTATTTAATTAGTAAGAGAAACACAGTGATGAGGAAAGAATGATGATATATTAGTTGTTTGGTTTATGTATCTCATCATTTTGTTAATGTTTACTTTGTTCAAGAAAGTATTCATGGAATTTATTATTAATTTATTTTGTAAATGATCAGAAAAATAAAACTAACCTAACGAACTAAAACTACTGACAGATTATAGCCTGGTTAATGTTAGTTTGTGTAAAAGCTGGAAGAGAATAGGCAGAAATAACAGTGTGGGGGTGCAGAGGAAGCTTGTTATATTATCCATTGAGTCAAATCTGCATCTGAAAAGTAACTAAAGCTGTTAAATAAATGTAGTGGAGTAGAAAGTAGCATCACATGGAAATACTACAGTAAAGTACTAGTACCTCTAACTGCACTACAGTAAAGTATAAGTACCTCAGACTGTACTACAGTAAAGTACAAGTACCTCAAACTGTACTACAGTAAAGTACTAGTACCTCTAACTGTACTACAGTAAAGTACAAGTACCTCAAACTGTACTACAGTAAGGTACAAGTACCTCAAACTGTAATACAGTAAAGTACTAGTACCTCAAACTGTAATACAGTAAAGTACTAGTACCTCAAACTGTAATACAGTAAAGTACTAGTACCTCTAACTGTACTACAGTAAAGTACTAGTATTTCAAACTGTACTGCAGTAAAGTACGAGTACCTCTAACTGTACTACAGTAAAGTACAAGTACCTCGAACTGTACTACAGTAAAGTACTAGTACCTCTAACTGTACTACAGTAAAGTACAAGTATCTCTAACTGTACTGCAGTAAAGTACTAGTACCTCTAACTGTACTTGAATAAATCTTCTCAATCAATCAATGAAGGTGTACAGATTTTTGACTGATCAGCGACATCCAGTGGTCAGAATGAGTAACTACAATACTCTCAATACAACACTGTTGACATTAGTACATGCACTAATACTGACATTAATACTAATGTGGAGTATTATTCCATATATCATCAATACTCATCAAAGTGTTGTCATCATGATGTCATCAATACTGATCAGTACATATTGATCCTAATAAGTGTGACTTGTGTTAGACATCAGTGTAATGCCCCTGGCAGTGGACAGCCACTGTGGCCTGCTAGTGCCAGCATGGTCTGAACTCCTGGAAGAACTGCCAACTCTTGTTCATATAAACAGTAACTCCTCCAAGCAAATAACAATTACACAATCAATCAACTTATAGCAGCAATTTATCCATTACCCAATAGATAATAATAAGTGAAAAAATATAAACATTTTGAAAGAGTAAAAATGATTTCAAACTGCTCAAAATCCAAATATCCCCAAACCTGCCCTCTATCTATACTATATTTGTCATATTCCCAAAGGACCTTGACCATAAAAGGAGTCCAAATGGACAGGGACTGGTTTGGCAGTTCCTTGAGAAACAAAGATTAATCAAATAAAAAGTTGTTGTCAGGCAAACTTCCTGAAACCTCCAGTGTCTGTGTGACTTTGGGACCAATACACAAACAAAATAACACAAATGAATTTACAGGTTTCAACCTTAATCTGTACTGATCATCAAACAACCCAGACACAGGCTATATGCGGTTTCTCTTACTGCTGTCATAAAGCAACACATCCCCACAGTTTGCTGTCAATGAGCCCAACTCCTGGACAAGTGACTGAGGTACATAAGCACTGTGTGTTGGAGTTTATGGGGCATCCCAAAGCTGATTAAAAGTGAATACAAATGGAAATAAATCTACTTTGACATGTCATCACTGTCACTTTATCTTCTGCCAGTTTGTCCAAATGTTCCCTCATCTGCTTTTCTTTTGATGAGCTTCCAGTAGCTGGATGCTATGAGGCCTGTAATATAACATAATAGAACATACTCACAAATGAGTTTAGTCAGGTTTAAGTAAACACTACAAACTCTAAACCTGCGTTGCTGGATTTATCCATTTTTAAGATTACTATAAAGTCTTGTCCAAAAAGCACCTCATGATAAGTCTAGTAATTTTCTGGGCAGACCTCCTCTCCTTGATGGGAGATGCCAAAATATATTAGTGAAATAATAATATATTAGTGAAGTGGAGGTGAAAGGAAGGGCAAAAGATGAGGTGAGGGACCTGAAAAAATGGCAGAAGATGAGGCAGCAGCTCCTCACAATTTTAAGTCAGTCTGTGGTTGCAGGTGATATGACATCTGTTGCTTCTGTTTAGTATGAGGTCATTTAAGGAGACTGTTCCTCCAACAGAGAGCACAGAGACACTGAAGAACCATAACTGACAGACAAGATGCGGAACCTAAACCCAAACCCAGCATACAGAGGCTGAGTGAATGTGGTGTTGAAGGTGTGGAGGTGGATCAGTGTGTCAGAGGAGACTCTAAAGAAGGACAGAGTGCCAGCAGGACAGTCCACATACACTGCTACTCTGTGAGAGACAGAGGAGGAGGAGGAGGAGGAGGAGGAGGAGGAGGAGGAGGAGAGTACATGTGTTTCTGTGTTATTGTGGCAGGCAAAATAACCAGCAGCACAGCACCTCAGACTCCAGGACTGATCATTCCTCCCAAACACACAGTCAGCCCTGTTTCCTCTCCTGCTGATTCCTCGGTAAGTCACTGATACATGAACCTCTCCTGTCCACTCGACCTCCCAGTAACAGCGACCAGTCAGACCATCTCTACACAGCAGCTGAGGACAGCGATCAAATCTGTCTGGATGATCAGGATATGGCTGCTTCTCCCTCACATGTGTCATCTTCTTGTTGTTGTCAGACAGTTTGAGTTTTCTGTTTGCTGTGTTTGGATCCAGTTCCAGTTCACAAGCGTCTGAAAGAGAACGACACACAGTACAGCAGCAGTTATTGATCTGTTTGATGATGACATCATCATCTTCAATAAGAGGTGAATGAGTGATTTCACAGCTTGAATATGGTTGAATGAATGTTGAATGTGTGCTGCTTTGTTTTCATGAATTAAGTGAAAATCACACTTACACTTCCTCAGAGCTGATAACGACCATTCGACTCTGAAAGGAGAAGAAGGCAAACATGTATTCAATCACTCTTGTGGACTTACATGGTTATATACATATTCACATATTTTAAAATAAACCCTGACTATGTCTTAATACAGTATAACTGCACTTTTCTGCTAAAAGATGCCATTAGAAACACATGAAAAATTTTTATTACTCTAAAATCCTCAAATGTTTAATCCATATTTTGAGATACATAGGTCACCATTACACTATGTGCCCAATGAACTCTGGGTTGATGACATAATGGTTGCATAGAGGTGACTGTGCTGCTGAAAAAAGGCATGTAATCTCTCTTAGCAGCTGTCCAGTGATAAGAAGAGAAAGAAGTGGAAGGATATAACTTCCGACAGAGTGGCGGCTGGGTACTCTCTTCAGTCCTGATGCGTTTGATTCATTTAGTCGACCACAGCTGTTAAAGGAGCTAATGGCTGCTAATGATGACTAAAACCAAATGCAGTGCCTGAAATTTGTGACAAGTTTAAAGTGGTCCCACTAACTAGAGGACTGATGGGTTTTGTCGGTCATTTTGGTGGCAGGGTCTGTGTCATGGGAGTGTTGGATAATGTAACAGTGCAGACTGATTCCTCTGTTCTGTACAAACATACAAATCCTCTTAGTAAGGTTAGAACTACCAATACTTTGGCCACATCCACCATAGCACAAAATGTTGCCTCATGTAAAAAGGAGATAGCAGTGCACACACTGATGTCACAAGCTGAAAACTCTGTTTTGCTCCTAGTTTATGCTGCTATAGGCCTAGACTGCTGGGGGACTTCCCATGATGCACTGAGCTCCTCGCTCCTCCTCCCCTCTCTATCTGTTCATATTCATTTACTATTACTGCATGGTAATAACTTAACTTCTTCCCTAGAGGTTTTGTGCACATCAGCACTGAAAACAGAGTTTCTGAATATCTTCAGCCTGGAAGGATTTTTCCAAAACATCTATTTTCGGTGACCTAAAACATATTTGCATTTAGGCAAAAGGCCAAAACATAGAAGAAAAAAAAACACCATGTAAATGTGTATAAGGGATTAGTTAAAAAGTGGAGGTGGGGGTGAAAAGGAGGGGATAAAGAGGAGGGAAAAAAGCAGGGGAGAAAGATTAAGCCAAAGAATAGGTGGAGGAAGTGAAAAAGAACAGAGAGGAATAAAAGACAAGGTGGAGGGAAAGAAATAGGACTTGAAAGAGAAATAGAGGAAGAGATTGTGGAGAAAGAAAAGTGAAGAAATTGAGAAGAGGGGAAAGTAGTTGGAAAAATGACAGAATACATGGTGGTAGCTTCTTACATTTTCAGATCAGTCTGAGGTTGCAGGTGATCAGATGTCTGTTGCTCCACCAGAGGGCACAGAAACACTGAACCAGACCAGAGCCAGAACCCAGCACACAGAGGTTCAGTGAATGTGGTGTTGAAGGTTTGGAGGTGGATCAGTGTGTCAGAGGAGACTCTGTAGAAGGACAGTATGCCAGCAGGACAGTCCACATACACTGCTACTCTGTTAGAGACAGAGGAGGAGGAAGGGATACGTGTTTCTGTGTTATTGTGGCAGGCAAAATAACCACCAGCAGAGCAGATCAGACTCCAGGACTGATCATTCCTTCCAAACACAAACTCATAACTGCATCCTCTCCTGTTGATTCCTCTGTAAGTCAGTGATACATGAACCTCTCCTGTCCACTCAACCTCCCAGTAACAGCGACCAGTCAGACCATCTCTACACAGCAGCTGAGGCCAGTAATGAAATCTGTCTGGATGATCAGGATATGGTCGTTCCTCTTCCACAGAGGTCACCCTCTTGTTGTTGTCAGACAGTTTGAGTTTTCTGTTCACTGTGTCTGGATCCAGTGTGAGTTCACGGAAATCTGAAAGAGAAAGATAAACAGTATAGCAGCAGTTATTGATCTATCATCTGTTTGATGATGACATCATCTTCATCCTCAGTAGGATTTTAATGAGTGATGTCACACGCTGCTTTGTTTTCATGAATCAAGTGAAAAACATACTTACACTTCCTCAGACCTGATGCCAACCACTGGACTCCAGCAGGCTGCAGGCTGAAAGGAGGAGAATGCAAACACTCAGTCATTCTTGGGAACGTATGTTGTTGTTATTAACTGATATTTAAATAAAACATATATTAATCCGTAACATACAACAAGTATCACTTCAGAAGCTTTTTTCAAAAAAGCCCAGTGGGGAGTCATTTGAATTATACCATCCCCATCTGAGTATCTCCACCCACCAGGTAAAGAACTATCTACCATTTCTTTCAAATACAATGCAAGCACTTTGTAAAAATAAAGATAACTGCTCTGTTGATGAGTTCAAAGATCAGCACAAATCACTACTTGAGCCCCCAGCCTCAGAGGACTGAAGCTGAGTGGATAAAGTTTTGTTGGCGAGTATTTTGAATTGCCTTGTTGTACAAATGTCCTCCACAAACAAACTTTCCTTTCCATTTCATATTTTCCTAAAGGTGAGCCTACATAAAGGATAAAATAATTTCTGAATTACATCATCTTGCTCACATCAACATGTGGACTGGAGGAGCCGGATTCAAACCACTGATAATTTGTTTGGTGGATGACTGCTCGACTTTACAACCTCTTCCATTAAAGAGCAATCATGAGGATACTTCAATCCACATTGTCACATATAGAAGCTCTAAGAAGCTCTCAATAGGACATGTTGTAAATAACTCATTACAGAACTTTGGTCCCAATTCAGGGGCTGCATCCTTCGAAAGACGCATTTGAAGGCCGATTACGTCACAACGCCACACAAAGGCTGTCCCAATTCGAAGGCTCCTTCGAATGCAACCTATAAATGTAGCCTTATTTTTCCTCTTTTTGGAGGACACATTGCTACTATCCTTCGTGGCCTCCCATATCCCAAAATCCTGTGCACGCTACTGCTCAGTCCTGGAAAAAAAATTGGCACTGACGGAGCTGCTTCTCCTCTTCCTCCAGAACAGGGAAGATTAAAAATAAAATCAAAAATTGCTCTGGCTTAATAACTTTTTTAAACTTTCTTTCTACTCTTTCACTTCCTTTTGCCTCAGACCTTCCCTGGCCTGAGCGTCAGAAATCGTGACGTAAGGGTGAGGGCGGGAACATCTGGTGATGCAACCAGCAAATCCTCCATCATCCTCCATCAACAACGGTTGATGCATCCTTCGGAGGTCCCTCAGATGGAGTCGCCTCAAAGGCTGCGTCCTTTGAAGGACACAGCTTTTGTCTCCTTTGTAGGGACACGTTTTTGTTTTTGTACATACACACACCACCCCCTCCAGAGTCAGCCACCATACATGAGAGTGTCCACCTGTCTGTCCATACCTGAGAGTGTCCATCTGTCTGTCCATACCTGAGAGTGTCTACCTGTCTGTCCATACCTGAGAGTGTCCAGTCTCCAGTGTGGATCCTCCAGTCCAGCAGACAGCTTCTCTCCTGAGTCTCCTGGATGATTGTAGCTCAGGTCCAGCTCTCTCAGATGGGAGGGGTTGGAGCTCAGAGCTGAGGCCAGAGAAGCACAGCCTTCCCCTGTGATCAGACATCCTGACAAACTGAATTCACAAAACATATTTTTAAGTTATTTTTTTACAGAGTGTTACCAAAACACATTTTGTGTATTCTTCCCTAATTAACATATAGAACACTTAAAACGCAAGTTAAGATTCTTTAAATGATTGTGGTATTACATATCTCAGAGGAAGGAACAAATTAAAAATATGTTAATGGGAAGTATCTCACAGAGTCTAGAAACAAACTCATGTCAACTACTCCTGTAAATCAGGAAACCTCATAATTTGACCAAATTAATAAATCCTGACCTGAGAGTTTCCAGTCTGCAGTCTGGACTCCTCAATCCGACAGACAGCTGCTTCACTCCTGAATCCTGCAGGTTGTTGTTACTCAGGTCCAGATCTCTCAGACTAGAGGACTGGGAACTGAGAACTGAAGACAGAGCTGCACAGCTTCTGTCTGTGATGTTACATATATTCACTCTGACGAGACAATAATCAAAAAAGGAGAAACGTCATTATTATTAAAATTTGATTAGTTAGAATAGAATATAACTTTATAGTCCACGATTGTGGAAAATTGTCTTGGCTTAACGATAACAGACATACAATTGACAGAAATTACATAAACACCATAGTGCATAAAATGACATAAAATCATTCTTAAAATGCATCAAATACATAATACATAAAACATGTAAGGTATAAAAATAAAAGTGTATCACAGTTCCTGTGTGCGTACTGATTATTTGGAAGTGTTTAAAATATTAATTGCATTTGGGATAAAAGACTTCTTATAAGTATTCTTGGTTGCCAAAGGAACTCTGTAGCGCCTCCCAGAGCTCAAAAGTTCAAACTGGTCAGAGATAACATATCTCAGCTTGCATTTAAGCTTTAAGGAAACCGAGTTGGATTTTAACAGTTAAACTGAAATATAAACCGTAAATCTAGACAATAAGCAGCCAAGCATTGCTAAATACAGTAATGTGTAATCTGAGCAATGGCTAAAATTCTTACAGTTAATTATGATTAACTCTAGAATAAATAGGGAAATTACTGTTTCAAATCACATGATATCAAAGTATTATAGGCTTCTTCAGATAATAATATAGTTTGTGTCTTTGCGATGAACAGAATATTGAGTTGAATCAGAAACCATCTGATGGAATTTAAACCTTGACATAATGAAATATCTCAAATCATTAAATACAAACTGTAAGTCAATCAGACCTGAGAGTTTCCAGTCTGCAGTCTGGACTCTTCAGTCCAACAGACAGCTGCTTCACTCCTGAATCCTGCAGGTCGTTGTTACTCAGGTCCAGATCTCTCAGATTAGAGGACTGGGAACTGAGAACTGCGGACAGAGCCTCACAGCTTTCCTCTGAGAGGTTGCAGCCACTCAGTCTAAAGAGACAAAAGAAAGAAAAAAACAAGTAGTAAGCTATTTCTTTTTGTGTTCTGTTAAAAAGACATATTATTCAGGTTATGAGGAATAAATCCATCTGTATACCTACAGAGCTTTTTTGGAGACTTTGACTACTGGCAGCAGCCCCAGAAGAGCCTCTTCTGAAGCAGAGTATTTCTTCAGGTCAAACACGTCCAGATCTTTTTCTGATGACAGTAAGATGAAGGCTAAAGCTGACCATTCAGCAGGAGACAGTTTCTGCCTGGAGACTCTTCCTGATCTCAGGTACTGTTGAATATACTCCACTAGAGAACGATCATTCAGTTCACTCAGACAGTGGAACAGATTGATGCTTCTCTCTGCAGACACATTCTCTCTGATCTTATTCTTGAGGTACTTGACCGTTTCCTGATTTGCCTGTGAGCTACTTCCTGTCTGTGTCAGCAGACCTCGTAGGAGAGTCTGATTGGTCTGCAGTGAAAGACCCACGAGGAAGCGGAGGAACAAGTCCAGGTGTCCATTTGGACTCTTTAAGGCCTCGTCCACAGCACTCTGGTAGAGACATGTCCCTGCAGATTCTTGATTAGTTTCAGACTTCTGGGATTTTGTTTGTTCTTCTGCCAGCAGATTGACTCCAGACTTGATGAATGTCAGATGGACATGAAGAGCAGCCAGAAACTCCTGAACACTCAGATGGACGAAGCAGAACACCTTGTCCTGGTACAGACCGCTCTCCTCTCTAAAGACCTGTGTGAACACTCCTGAGCACACTGAGGCTTCTCTGATATCGATGCCACAGTCTGTCAGGTCTGATTCATAGAAGATCAGGTTGCCTTTCTGCAGCTGCTCAAAAGCCACTTTTCCCAAAGACTCAATCATCTTCCTGTTTTCTTGGTTCCAGTGTGAATCTGTCTCAGCTCCTCCATGATACTTGACATTCTTCAGTTTGGCCTGAACCACCAGGAAGTGGATGTACATCTCAGTCAGGGTCTTGGGCAGCTCTCCTCCCTCTCTGCTTTTCAACATATCCTCCAGAACTGTAGCAGTGATCCAGCAGAAGACTGGGATGTGGCACATGATGTGGAGGCTTCGTGATGTCTTGATGTGGGAGATGATGGTGCTGGCCTGCTCCTCATCTCTGAATCTCTTCCTGAAGTACTCCTCCTTCTGTGGGTCAGTGAACCCTCTGACCTCTGTCACTATGCCGACACACTCAGGAGGGATCTGATTGGCTGCTGCAGGTCGTGTGGTTATCCAGAGGCGAGCAGAGGGAAGCAGTTTCCCCCTGATGAGGTTTGTCAGCAGCACATCCACTGAGGTGGACTCTGTAACATCAGTCAGGATCTCAGTGTTGTGGAAGTCCAGAGGAAGTCGACACTCATCCAGACCGTCAAAGATGAACACAACCTGGAACTCTTCAAACCTGCAGATTCCTGCTTCTTTGGTTTCAGTAAAGAAGTGATGAACAAGTTCCACCAAGCTGAACTTTTTGTTTTTCAGCACATTCAGCTCTCTGAAAGCGAATGGAAATGTGAAGTCTATGTCCTGGTTGGCTTTGTCTTCAGCCCAGTCCAGAGTGAACTTCTGTGTTAAGACTGTTTTCCCAATGCCAGCCAATCCTTTTGTCATCACTGTTCTGATTGGTTCATCTCTTCCAGTTGAGGCTTTAAAGATGTGTTCTTGTCTGATTGTTGTTTCTGGTCTGTCTGGTTTCCTGGATGCTGTTTCAAGCTGTCTGATCTCATGTGCCTTGTTGATGTCTCCAGTTTCTTCCATGATGATGTAGATCTCAGTGTAGAACTCCACTAGAAGTTTTGTGTTCCTGGCTTTTGTGATTTTCTCAAACAAATACTGGAATTTCTTCTTCAGCTTGGATTTGACTTTATGCTGACACTGGGCAAGAATCTCTGAATGAATAAAAGAGTGACAACATTAATGAGAGAGTAGATTGTTAGAGTAGGTTTTAGTAATGTTTTTGATAAGCTTGCACCTTTCTGATTTATCAGTCAGTATCTGATGAATATGTTGTTTGTTTTGTGATTAATTACGTAAAAATCCTTTTGAATTTGAGGTTTGTTTTAAGCTTCCTCTCCAGTACTCTCACACTGCTTTCTGACATATCCTAGATCCAAATAGTAGTCAACAGGCATGGTTGTAAACTTCCAAGTGACATCGAAGAGGTGTGTCACCCAAGACAGCATAACAATGTCCAGAGCCTTCAACATCTCAGGACAAATCTCATCCACATCTGGCATTTTACCACTGTGGTCCTCTTTGACTACCTTAGTAACCTCTACTGGACAAGACCACCAAACATTTCAGGGTCAGGAGTTTGTGAAAGTATTACTTCCATTACTGGGCAATATCGTCAGTCTTCTTGTTAGACACTCTTTTGAATTGACTTCTCCATGTTTTGTTTTCTTGACTACAGCAGCTACAGTCCTTCAGGCCTCCCAATACCCTAAAAGACTTAAAACAGACAACCTTCTGGACAGAAGTCAAGACAACTGCTCCTTCAATGGAGGCTTTGAAAATGGCCATTAAAATTCCATGTTCCAAATCCCCCCTTCATCATATAGCTAGGAAACTAGGCTGCACTATATTGACGGTGATGTCTGTAACATAGTGACATACAGTACATCAAGGTTAACGATGTGTTTAGGTGGAAGATGAAGAAAACTATTGGGCCAGATTTGGCTCCATATCATGGGATTAATTTGCCTTGGGTGACCAGAAGCTATTGTCCCTGACTACAAAGCTCCAATTAAGGGTGATTCCCAACATAAACCAGATTTCTTGATATAGTGAGGGAAGTTTCAATGTGTGCACTTCTACTTTATCTGTTGTTACTGCCATGTAAATGACCTCATCACAGTCTAAAAGTATTTTGTGATGTAACTTTATTCCTTTTTTCAAAACGTACCTGTAGGTTCAAAAGCAGGGCTTGATAAATTCTTCACTAGTTCATTCTGCTCTATCTTCTCCAAAACCATTCTGGCCACTTTAATAGTGTATATACAGTAGTTCTGAACCATCTGATCCACTGTGTCCATTCTGTCAGCATTCTCCAGTCGACACCTTCGGATTGTTTTGAAGCCTTCAAGGATCTTCTGCTGCAGGTACCACTTGAACTTTTTAAAGTCCTCAGCTCCTAAATCCTCCAAAGTTTCCAAGAGCAATTCTTTAGGTGTGGCCATTTTTTCTCCCTGTAAAGAACCAAACAAGACTATAGAAAAAAAATGCTTTTCTGAATATAAAAACATTTCTTTAAAAAAATCAGACCAAGTTTTGTAGTCAGCTATACGTTAATTGTGTTGATTAGGTTTAATGTACAATAACACAGACCTGTCACATGGAAAAGTTTGGATGGAGACCATCTCAGTAAAAGTAATGAAGTTGCTGCCACCACTATGTTTCATGATGCTGCCACCACCACCATGCTTCATGATGCTGCACCACCATGCTTCATGATGCCACCACCACCATGCTTCATGATGCTGCCACCACCACCATGCTTCATGATGCTGCCACCACCACCATGCTTCATGATGCTGCCACCACCACTATGCTTCATGATGCTGCCACCACCACCATGCTTCATGATGCTGCCACCACCACCATGCTTCATGATGCTGCCACCACCACCATGCTTCATGATGCTGCCACCACCACCATGCTTCATGATGCTGCCACCACCACCATGCTTCATGATGCTGCCACCACCACCATGCTTCATGATGCTGCCACCACCACCACCACGCTTCATGATGCCACCACCACCATGCTTCATGATGCTGCCACCACCATGCTTCATGATGCTGCCACCACCATGCTTCACGATGCTGCCACCACCACCATGCTTCATGATGCTGCCACCACCACCATGCTTCATGATGCCACCACCATGCTTCACGATGCTGCCACCACCACCATGCTTCATGATGCTGCCACCACCACCATGCTTCATGATGCCACCACCACCATGCTTCATGATGCCACCACCATCATGCTTCATGATGCCACCACCACCATGCTTCATGATGCTGCCGCCACCACCATGCTTCATGATGCCAGCACCACCATGCTTCATGATGCCAGCACCACCACCATGCTTCATGATGCTGCCACCACCACCACCATGCTTCATGATGCTGCCACCACCACCATGCTTCATGATGCCAGCACCACCACCATGCTTCATGATGCTGCCACCACCACCACGCTTCATGATGCTGCCACCACCACCATGCTTCATGATGCTGCACCACCACCATCATGCTTCATGATGCTGCCACCACCACCATGCTTCATGATGCTGCCACCACCACCATGCTTCATGATGCTGCACCACCATGCTTCATGATGCTGCACCACCATGCTTCATGATGCCACCACCACCATGCTTCATGATGCTGCACCACCATGCTTCATGATGCTGCCACCACCACCATGCTTCATGATGCTGCCACCACCACCATGCTTCATGATGCTGCCACCACCACCATGCTTCATGATGCTGCCACCACCATGCTTCATGGTTCTGCCACCACCATGCTTCATGATGCTGCACCACCACCACTATGCTTCATGATGCTGCCACCACCACACTTCATGATGCTGCCACCACCACGCTTCATGATGCTGCCACCACCACCACACTTTATGATGCTGCACCACCATGCTTCATGATGCTGCCACCACCACCATGCTTCATGATGCTGCTGCACCACCACCATGCTTCATGGTGCTACCACCACCACTATGCTTCATGATGCTGCCACCACCACCATGCTTCATGGTGCTGCCACCACCATACTTCATGATGCTGCCACCACCACCATGCTTCATGGTAGGGATGGTGTGTTTGTGGTGATGTGCAGTTGACCTTAGAGTCTCCCACATGCCTTTGGGTGAACTCTAGTCAAAATCTATTGAGTTTTCTTCAACAGTGGCTTTCTCTTACGTATATTTTTCAATAAGCTTTTCTCTGAGTGTTCTTTTGTCTTCATAGTGTAATTGTAGCAGGAATACTGATGAACCAGTGTCTGGACCTTCCAGACACAGGTGTTTTTATATTACAATCACTTGAGACAAATTCACTGCACTCAGGTGATATCCATTTCACTATTTGTGAGACTACTAGCACCAACTGGCTGACCTCTGTTGAATTAGGTCAGTCATTTTAAAGGGGGTGAATATTTATGCAGTTAATGGAGGAATTAAAATATCATGAAAAGGAAAACCTTTCCAATAAATAAAGAAAGTTGTTTATGGTCCAGGCATGAGATGTGGGGTAGATTAGGATAATGTGGGACACTGTTTACAATTCTGACTTATTAACCATATTTACATATTAATCCATTATCCTAAGCCATTATATCAACACCTAAAGTTTTAGACATTGTACTCAAAAGGAAAAAGACATATATATTAATATTCCTTGTGTCAAATCACTTCAGAATTAGTAGATTTTATAATGTGGCACACTCATTTTTAAGGTTTAGAAATACTTTTGAAATACTGATTTGTACAAAGCAGCCTTATCTGCCAAAACCTTCTGGAATGTGCATGCCCATATTAGGTCATTTAATTTAGTCGGTCTACATGTTGTTGTTCTTTTTGCTTTGTGCATCAGATTGTTAAAAAAAATAGTAGCCTGTATGTTCACATGTGTAATGTTAAACAATATAATTTACACAGTTTGCATGTTCTAGTTAGCTTTAGATTAACTGGATAGAAAAAGTCCCACATTACCCTAATCCACCCTACCAAATATGATCAAACCTTTTATAGATGACTCTGGTCGGATTCTCACCTGCTGAACTCTTCACATCACTTTCCACCTTTATGAGCCTCTTCCGTCCAGCTGTCAGTAATCATCTGGTCTGAGAATCAATGTGACGTTAAAACAAGTCTAACCAAACTATATCCACTCCAAACACCTGGTTGCGCGCGTTTTAACCAACCATTTATTTTATCCCGTTTTAAACGTCTCCTCAAATTTAATGTTCACCACACGCTCAAACCCGGAAATAACCGCAGTCCCACCCATCCGGTCACTGATAACCACTCAGTCTCTCAAGCCCTGAGCAGGTAGAGAGGAAAATGAAGGTGTACAGATTTACGACTGATCAGCGACATCCAGTGGTTAAAATGAGTAACTGCAATACTCTCAATACAACACTGTTGATATTAGTACACGCACTAATACTGACATTAATACTAATGTGGAATATTATTCCATATATCATCAGTACTCATCAAAGTGTTGTCATCATGATGTCATCTATACTGATTAGTACATATTGATCCTAATAAGTGTGACGTGTGTTAGACATCAGTGTAATGTAGTGTTGTAGTGACTTCGTGTGACCATTGGAGGACAGCAAATCATTCCATATCATTACGTTTAGAGAGATCAGTATCACTATAGACTTCAGTACCTCAAACTATACTACGGTAAAGTACTAGTACCTCAAACTGTACTACAGTAAAGTACTTGTACCTCAAACTGTACTACAGTAAAATACAAGTACCTCAAACTGTACTACAGTAAAGTACTAGTACCTCAAACTGTACTATGGTAAAGTACTAGTACCTCAAACTGTACTATGGTAAAGTACAAGTACCTCAAACTGTACTACAGAAAAGTACAAGTACCTCAAACTGTACTACAGTAAAGTACTAGTACCTCTAACAGTACTACAGTAAAGTACAAGTACCTCAAACTGTACTGCAGTAAAGTACTAGTACCTCAAACTGTAATACAGAAAAGTACAAGTACCTCAAACTGTACTACAGTAAAGTACAAGTACCTCAAACTGTAATACAGAAAAGTACAAGTACCTCAAACTGTACCACGGTAAAGTACTAGTACCTCAAACTGTACTGCAGTAAAGTACTAGTACCTCAAAACTGTACTTGAGTAAATCTCCTCAGTTACTTTCCATCAACTCAGATTTAAGATTTCAGATCTCTCCAACCTTCTACGGGATGCAAGAAAAAAACTAATGAAGGTGGGAGTTGTAGTCTTTGAGGACAGGAGTCTCTGCCTGATCCTCCCACTTCACCCTCACTGCACATGAGTTTACCAGGTTTGTTTGACTCACCAGCAGGTGGTGATCAGCTGACAGCCCTGCTCCTCTCTTTGACTGTATATGCAAGACAGCTGCAGATCTGCTGACATGATTACTGAATTGACCATTGATTGTTGGCTCTAGCTGTTCTGGTGCCAGGTACACTTATCAACCACCTTATCAAGCATTTTGTTGGGTTGGTCAGTCCAATAATGAGAACACTCAGGTTCAGATCAGGCTGGCTGTTCTTCCCAATCATTATCTGCCAGGTTATTCTGTTGCTGCCTACATGTTTGTGTCCTGGTCTAATCAGGACAGTCATGTTAAAGTGCAGGAGAGCTGACAGATAGGTGCCAGGCTCTGTCTGTAAATTATCTGTAAATCTCATGGAGTGACAGAAGACCATGAGACTCTGTGATGGTAGTTTTTTATAGTGTGTGGTTCAGCAGCACCTTGGTCTCTATGATCTGAGCGAGGCATTGGCTTCTCTTGATTTGTCTGTTTTTCAATTAATACTGTGACAAAACTCATTGAACAATGTGAGCAGCTGTGGTTAAAGTATTTCAGCTAAACATCAAAAGTAGATATTATATGTATTATTTATTTATTTATTATACAGCAGATTGGCCCATGCTAGTGTTATATTATTATATATTTTCCTATAGGATTACTATTTCTGATGCATTAACCTATAAGCAGGGTCATTTTATCATTACAGTTCTTAAAATCACTTTATATATTTTGAATTAATTTTATACTCACAGCTGTCAGATGAATCACTCCCTCCATGAAATTGGGATTTTACGATTGCAGTAATGCATGCAAATTCAGGAAATCACTGCAGTTTCTGTAACAGTTTACAATTTTATCATCTTTGAGCCCATTATCATGTTCAGAACATACATTCAAACATTGAAATATAGTTGTTTCTGTTTTATGTATTATGCTTTTTATCCATGGAAGTGATTACATATAACTTAAATGGTAGTTTTAAAATGTTTTCTTTTGAAATAATAGCATTATTTCCTTTACTTGCCATTTCCCCAATGCGTGCAATTACACAGAAATAAGAGTACAGAAAACATTGTAAAGTGTTTCGTGATTTTTGAGAAAAACTGCAAAACACAAAAACTCTGCAAGACCCTGGAGAGAGTGGTAAATTGTATCGGAGTGTAAATATAATGTAGAATAAAATAGAAATGATTAAAGTAGAAGAAAATGAGCTCACGTACAGTAAAGTTAATGTGTGTGAGTTGCGTGCTGTGTTAAAAGGATCAGTGTAAATCTCCTCCTCAAGTTCACTTTAATCTCATCACAGCTGCTGCTAAGAATATACACTCATAGGCACACACACACACTCACACACACACTCACACACACACACACACACACACATGCACCTGCACACATGCACACCTGACCTGGCCTCAATCTCTGACCTTTGATCTCTGTGTGACTCAGATTCAGCTCCAGACCTTCACCTGACCTCCTCCCTGTTCACACAAGTTCAGGTGACGTTAACGTGAAGCCTCAGCAGCTCGACTCACACAAAGCATCTTTCAAATCCTCTGTGTGTTTTCAGTATGAACATATCCCCTCTGTGTGTGTGTGTGTGTGTGTGTGTGGTTCCTTGTTGAGTTGCAGTGGAGGGATGGAAACACAAAGAGAAGATTTCACCCAGTCTCATAACACATTACACCTGCCAGGTTAAGTCTTATATATATATATATATAGTCTTATATATGGGAGAGTGTGGTTGAATGTATAAACTTTGTAATTGGAAAGAACGCATTGGTGGAAAATACCCAAAAGACTTTGTTGTAGCTCTGCAGGAGTCATTGCACTGATTGACTTTGTGCTTTTAGAAAGTAAAAGGTTGACTGCAGTGTTATGGAAGAGCATTAACATACACTCAGCTCGCTTTGGAGAAACTGACTTGTATCGTTAACAGGAAAGACAAGAACTTGGAGTTTTTGGAAACTGTCTGGAAAGATTATTCTCTGCTGTTTGTTTTTTATTTTTTTAACTGAATTTTGCACGGATAGGTGGGGGGGGGGGGGGGGGGCAAATATACACACTTTGTTGCTGTCTATGTTTAATATGGTAAAACTCAATAAATTAATATTTCTTTTCATACTTTGAAAGATGATGATTTGTGGGTACCACCGAAAAAGCTGCGTTTAGACTCCTGTTCTTTTCTGACTTGCAGCTTTAACCTGATGTTCGTCACGTCCATCCAGATAATCTGATCTAATCTGAATTCTGCCCAGCTACAGGCAGAGAGGAGCCGTGTGATTGGCTCATCGACCAGGTGCAGGACCTCCAAATGAGATATAGAAACCAGTTCATTAACATGGTTAGTGTTTCAGTCATAGTTTAATCTTCCTTCTGAGAACTCTTTCCTTCAGGCTCTGTTGGTTCAAACTGTACTGTGAGGTTTATGATGAGTGGACAGTTTTGTGTGTTTTCTGTAAAAAAGCATGAAAGAGAGAAATATTTAACCCTCCTGTTGTCCTTGAGTCAAGGAAGGAAGGAAGGAAGGAAGGAAGGAAGGAAGGAAGGAAGGAAGGAAGGAAGGGAGGAAGGAAGGAAGGAAGGAAGGAAGGATGGAAGGAAGGAAGGAAGGGAGGAAGGAAGGAAGGAAGGATGGAAGGAAGAAAGGAAGGATAGAAGGAAGGAAGGGAGGAAGAAGGAAGGATGGAAGGAAAGAAGGAAGGGAGGAAGGAAGGAAGGAAGGATGGAAGGTAGGAAGGAAGGAAAGGAGAAAGGAAAAGAGGAAGGAAGGAAGGAAGGAAAGAAGGAAGGATGGAAGGAAGGACAGATGGAAGGAAAGAAGGAAGGATGGAAGGGAGGAAGGAAGGAAGGAAGGATGGAAGGAAGGAAGGGAGGAAGAAGGAAGGGTGGAAGGAACGACGGAGGAAAGAAGGAAGGAAGGAAGGTAGGAGGGAGGGAGGAAAAAAGGAAGGGAAGGAGAAAGGAAAAGAGGAAGGAAGGAAGGAAGGAAAGAAGGAAGGATGGAAGGAAGGACAGATGGAAGGAAAGAAGGAAGGATGGAAGGGAGGGAGGAAGAAGGAAAAGAGGAAGGAAAGAAGGGAGGAAGAAGGAAGGGTGGAAGGAACGACGGAGGAAAGAAGGAAGGAAGGAAGGTAGGAGGGAGGGAGGAAAAAAGGAAGGAAAGGAGAAAGGAAAAGAGGAAGGAAGGAAGGAAGGAAAGAAGGAAGGATGGAAGGAAGGACAGATGGAAGGAAAGAAGGAAGGATGGAAGGGAGGAAGAAGGAAAAGAGGAAGGAAAGAAGGAAGGAAGGAAGGGAAGAATGAGGGAACAGTCAATTGAGTGAGTCAATTTGACCCGGGAGGCTGACACAAAGGTTAAATGATCTGATAAACCCTCAGGATGAACCTCACTGTCTGATCCGGATGAACAGCAGCACATTTAAAGCACTAAATCTGCTCATATCTTATACACAGAACTAACACTTAATACATCTATTTTGTCTATTTCAGCTATAAAGTATGATAGCGTTAGCAAATCTGTGTTCATTGCTCCAACATGTTATTTTTACATCAGCCAGGTCATCAGCTCTGTTTGCTAAGTGTCAGCTGATCACGAGTTTTATAACAATGCCATTATCATAACGTCTGATGGGTGTGTTAAATGAATAATATAACTTTAGTATAACTTATGAGCTATGAAAGTTGTGTAGTTTCAGAGCTGCAGAGCGTCAGGTTTGAAAATGTTCACAGGAGACAGCTGAGTCAAACTGAGAAGCACATTTTACTGCATCATACATTTTAAATTGCAAGTATTGACTTTTCAAATCTGAGAAAAATACATATGATACAAATCTTTTAGTCGCAAACCAAATATACTGTGTATTGCTTAAAGTACACTTTGAATTCAGCTGTGTGTGTGTGTGTGTGTGTGTGTGTGTGTACTTGTATTCCTCATGTTGTGGGGACATACATCTGGGGACTCGCCTCTTTTCTAGGGACAAAAAACAAGACCCCATAATATAAATCATAAAATTGTTAGCATGAATACTTGGTTGAAGGTTAAGGTAAGTCTCCACTAAATTAAATGAATGTAAGTCTTTGTAATGTCCTCTGAAGTGTGTGTGCACATGCAAAAGAAATGTTTAAACAGTTGTGCATATAGGACATCTGATAAGAACGGTCTGCTCTAAAGTTCAAACCAAACCTACAGCTGTGACTGCAGTAAACCTGCTGAACCTGGTTTCAGTTGAACTTTCTTCTGCTGTAGACGAATCAGACTGAGAAGAAATGAATGAGTTTAACTGCATCTGATGGTTAATTGATGTAAGTCTATGATCAGTAGCAGAGATTTCTTTCTGGTCATGCAGTTCACTTATTAGAAAAGCATCTTTCACTGTTTCTGTGAGGCTTCTGGGAACCTGATCCTCGTATTGCCATCTTTAGAGTAACAAGCACCTTATCTTTGGACAATATATATATTTGTTTGGAATGATAATTTCAAAAAATGTTGTCTTATAAATGTGGAAAATTGACTCTGTTTGAGCTTTAATTAAGGAGACAGAGGTGTGTTCAGTCAGATTTGGGATCCTGCATCTTGTTGTGTGTTTTAACTTTATTACTATGTTTATAAACTGTAAGAAAAACTGCTCAGTATTAAATTGAATTCATGATTATGGTTATTGTTATTAGTTAGGGTGTGCTGTGTTTAGGGCTGAACATTAAGTATATTAAAATCACAGAATGTTTGAACTTGTCCTTTTAATGACTTGGACATGGCTCCACCCACCTTCGGGCCCCCCGCAGCCCCTCTGCGTCACGGCGCCATCATCTGACATCAGCAGAGTTAATCTGTTCCTCTGAGCTGATTAACTCCATTTATCTGCTCAGCTGCTGTTAACGACCGGCACACTTTAAAGCTCTGTTGTGTTCTGTGTTCAGAAAGAACAAAAAGCAAATGTTTGCCTCGCTTTGTGTGTTTGACCGCTGGACCGTTTGTGTTTAATCACCTCAAACAGCCACAATAAGGACACGCCGACTGTTTCTGTCTGTCTGAGTTCAGTTCAGCTTCTGAATGAACTCAGAACTCAACAGAGACTCTTTCTGTCATTTCTCTGCAGCACGAAGCAGATTCATAAAGGAATCCTGGTCTCACCACATCACGGATGAATAACACGCAGATTTATTTTCCAGTCACTGAAAACGACCTACTGACCAAAGCCCTAACCCCCTTTTTACAGAGCTCCTCAGCTCTGTAACCACTGACTATACATGGTATGTGATGTGCAGTGTTGGGGAGTGATGAACTACATGTAACAACGTTACGTAATTTAATTACAAAATGTACATAATTGTAATCCGTTACATTACTGTAAGAAAATGCGTAATTAAATAACAGTTGCTTTTGGAAATTTCCATGATTACAATTTTAGTTACATTTGAAAAATCGCTGCAAAAGCTCAAATTTATCACATACTGTAGTTTTTCTCCTTCAAAAACCGCAAGTTGCATCCTGATGCTTGTGATTAGCTGTCTCTGGTCATTCAGTCAGACTCAGCAACATGTCGGAGGCGCAGAAGAATACGTTCCTGTGTTGGAAATACAAACACAGACATCCCATCTCCCACATATTGATAGTGGCTACCTGACGGCCGCAAATAAAACACAATCCCCCCCCCCCCCCGGAACGAAACTCCCTTAAATGAGTTTTTGCAGGTTGGGATGTCTGCAAACACTTCATACAGAAAGCAGACGAGGGCCCTAACATTGTAGTACAATGCAAAGAGTGTTTGCCAGCGGTGAAGGGTAACTTGTAATTGTAACCAACTACATTTCCAAAAGTAATCTTCCCAACACTGGTGATGTGTGTGTGTAGCTTTATATTTTGTGTGTCAGACAAACATCAGCCATAAACTAACTCTGGTACAGAACATCAAATGGTAACATTTATATCTAACACTGTATATGTCCCAATAAACTAATTACTACTGTTTTTGAGTGGTAACAGTATTTCATTCTCTTTCTTTCTTGTGTTTTTTGCGTGGCCCTAATACTCCGTCGTAGTTTTAATGAGCTATTGCAGTTGTTTAAATTCATCCAAGAAGTTAAGGAGCCAACTCATCAGCACAGACACATACTGGATTTTATCATTTCCATTGATATGCTGTCAGAGTAAATGTTGCATTGATGGACCATTACTATATCTTCTTCAGTCGCCGGTGGACATGTCATGCCGAGACCGTAAAGCAGCGTAATAAAAGGGACTACCTAAACGCTGAGAGGAGATGGAGAAAATAAAACCTTTCAGGAATTACAACAGAAGCTTGAAACCGGCCAGGAAAGAATTCATCTCGACTCTTATCGACACTCACAGAAGCGATCTTTTTCTTCCTGACACCTCCTGCTGTTTCTTCTGATACTTTCTCAACCACCAAAACCAACTTCACAGCTAACTATGACACATCTTCCACCGCTGCATGGCTCTGCAGTGGTTTGAATCCCACTTGCATGATCACGATTTCATTGTCACACTTGGGGACTGTAAGAGTGTGGGGTCCCGCAGGGCTCCATGCTGGGTCCTCTGATAGTCAACCTATGCATGCATCCCTTTAGTTACATTACCAGTAAACATAACATCAGCTACGACACACAGTTCCCCATCTCTGTATTCACTGATGACCTACAACCAATAAACTCCGTCATCAGCTGCTTAGAAGAAATCAACCACTGGGAGAAAATAAGATGTTGGTTGTAGGTCAGGGGAGTCAAAGTCATTTTCATTCAAGGGCCACATACAGACCAATTTGATCTCATGTGGGCCGGATCATTAAAAAGATGGAAGGAAATAAGGAAATAAGAAGGGAAGGAAGGAAAGACAGGCAAAAGGAAGGAGGAAAGAGAGGTAGGAAAGAGAGATAGTGAAGGACGGACAGACAGAAGGAAGGAAGGACAGATGGAAGGAAGGACAGAAGGAAGAAAGGAGGGAAGGACAGATGGAAGGAAGGACAGAAGGAAGAAAGGAATGAAGGACAGATGAAAGGAAGAGCAGAAGGAAGAAAGGAATGAAGGACAGATGAAAGGAAGGGCAGAAGGAAGAAAGGAAGGAAGGACAGATGGAAGGAAAGACAGAAGGAAGAAAGGAAGGAAGGACAGATGGAAGGAAGG
Organism: Scomber colias; assembly: GCA_021039105.1. NCBI lineage: Eukaryota > Metazoa > Chordata > Actinopteri > Scombriformes > Scombridae > Scomber > Scomber colias. Next base: position 52,954 of record JAJDFG010000785.1, read on the forward strand.
ACAGAAGGAAGGAAGGAAGGAAGGAAGGAAGGAAAAACGCACTACATGGCAAGTGGGCCGGATTGCACCCCTCGGCGGGCCGTATTTGGCCCGCGGGCCGCATGTTTGACACCCATGATTTAGATGTTAAAAACTAAACTTGTCTGTGAGTCCTGATCACTGAAGACAAACCACTAGATTAAAACCCTAGACATAAACATGGTTGGCAGTTTAAAGATCAACAGGTTGTCTTTTTCCAACTCAGAAACATTTCAAGAGGTTTTTCTTCTCAATCTGACTCTGAGAAACTCACTCATGCATTTATAATGAGCAGGCCAGATTATTGCAACTCTGTTTGTGGGTCTGACAAACAAAATTTAGTTCAGACCAGGACAAAAAAAAAAAAAAAATCAGACCATGAAACCTTTACTGGCTGGTTTTAAGACTACTTGCTGGTCTGAGTCCACAGTTCATCTCAGACGTGTTATTAGTTTATAACCTCAGCAGAAATCACCGGTCATGTGGTCAGAATACTTTATAAAGTCTGGTGAGATGGTATTCAGTATTTAATTAAAACCAAACCAAAGATATTTTTAATATTTCCAATTTTCACTATTATTGAGTTGTTGTTTTTTTTTTCCAATTGTATGTTTTTATGCTTCCAATTCTTACTGTTAAATGTTTGTCTTTATGTAAAGCACGCTGAGTTGCCCGATATAAATAAAGCTGCCTCGCCTTTGTTTGTGTTTATAGATATGTGATCTTATGCATGTGGATTCTTTTGTTTTTGTTTTTTATGTAAAGCATTTTGAATCATTTGATCATTTTAATCTAAACCACAATCTTTCTCTAAATCTAACAAAGTGATTTTTGTGTCTAACCCTAACCGATGCTGTTAAATGACACAAAAAGCATAAAATACGTAAACATGACGCGTTAAATCATCACGTTACCCTGAGATATGTCAAGATATTTCACTCAAGTTGAAACATTTTCTTGTTTTGTGTGGATGCGTATCGACCAGCAAATACACATTTTTCAATTGTTTGCTTCACGTTTTGTTGGAAGATACAGAAATACTGTAAAAACTCTATTTATGCAAAAACTGGACAAAATACTGTAAGATTGTTTCCCTGCTGTCTTAAAAATGAAAGTTTACTGAACTAAAGATTTTTTGAACGTCTTCTCAGGACTTGAGGAAATAAAATTCAATATTCATTTGTTCAGTTGGTAGCAGGAAGCAGAGAAAGATGATAATCTTTGTATAATCTTTTGAACAAATTTCCTAGAAGACTGTTTGAAACACATGGATGAAAAAAATTCAGTTTGTTGCACCATGAGGGGAGGAAATGGACAAAATTTGGACTCAAAATGTTTCCTCCCAACAAAGATGGTGGCTGGAAATGTTGTTTCTATCTGTACAACATGGACACACCTGTATACCTGCCTATAGCACATCTCTGTATATAATGTTTAATAGTGATATAAAAGATCAGTCGGACAGTTTGGTGTCAGTCACAATCTCTTTATAGGTTTTATCACACACAGTGGAGCAACTACAAGCTCCAACCAACCCACAACAACTGGCTGAAAACATCACGACTCTCCATGTTACAAAGAAAGAAAAAAAAATCCAAAGATACAAATATTACAACCTGTCACTGAAAACTGATTTTCTCTTTAAACTCTTTAAACCCTTTAATCACTATACAGCTGAACTCTGTAAAACTGTCTGAACACAGACCAGATCCACACACACACACTCCCTGATGAAACACTAGATATTCATTTACAGTTTAAAGGAGATTAAATTCATCATCAAAGTGTGTGTGTTGGTTTGGCTGCAACTTAGAGTAAAAAAAAACGTTCTTGTGTCTGGACCAGCGTTGCTCTGACAGGGAAGCAGACGGCTCGACGCTCAGCCCTGAACTCGGTCTGCCAGGCTCACTCTCCCCAACCAGCACCACCAATCACAGGCTTCTGTTTACAGATGTTAGTGATACTTAGCCTCATAGCAGCGGTCACATTTTTTCCATCAAAAAAAGAAAGAAGATTTTTTATCAATAAACGTTATAAGACAAAAACACACTGTGTGAAAGTTTCAAGAAAGAATTTAAGTCATGAATTGAGCGTCGCACAAAGTTAAAAAGATGTGTGCGACTAAAATTCAAGAAGCTGCATGATGGAGGAGCTCAGTGCTGCCATTGCAGGTCAGGAGTGGTACTGCTGCGTCTTTTCTTATTTTACAGCCGCTGATGTTTAGCCGTCTGTTTCCGTGTCAGAGGTCCGACAGCGACAGTCACACCGGAGCCCGACGTCAACATTGGAATGAAAAAGAGGAATAATGATGATATATATTCACTGATTCTGATTGTTTCTCACAAAAAACAAAGAATCCCTCAAATTAAAGACTCTTTCCATCTGACAGGAAGCATTACAGACGGGGAGCGGGTGGGGAGGGCGTTGGAGTTTAATTAAACATTTTAATATAATTTGATTCCCAACCCAGGTTTTATATGTACAGCAGGTTTCTGTTCCTCCCTGTTTAAAAATAAACTCTGTTCAACATATTTACACAGTGGAAAACAACATCAGCATTCACAGTAAGCTTAAATGACTTGTTCACTTTTGAACGTGTGTGTGTGTGTGTGTGTGTGTGTGTGTGTGTGTGTGTATGTGTGTGTGTAATTAGCATTTTAACACACGCATGATGGCATATGTACAGAACATGGAAAAAACCTCTCCTGCCTCACTCCGTGTTGAAAAGGTAAGAGGCGGTGGCGGCGGCAGGTAGGAGGAGGAGCGGGGCGAGACCCCAGTCCTTTATGGTGGGCGGGGCTCTCAGGTGGCCTCCTGCCCCTCCCCGCCTTCATCCACCTGGTTGGTCTTCCCCAGCGTCTTCATCTTGGAAAGCAGCTCATCGAACGTCTCCTTCACGCCTTTCTCGAGCAGCCAGCCCTCGCTCTCACACTCTGGGTTCTCCGGGTCGGTCATCGTCTCCAGAGCTGTGCAGAGGTACTTTAACCCCGCCATGTCTGCCGACTGACACACACACACACACACACACATACACACACACACACACACACACACAGGATATGTCATTTTAAGCCTTGTATATCATCATGGATTAATTAGTGACCAGTTTCATTTAAAGAGACATTTCACAAAGTTCTGATGTTTTATGCTCCTGATCCTTAAATGTGATTCTGAGTTTGATCTAAAACATATTATCATACAGGGTTTCCATAAAGTCCCTGAATAGACAAATCAGTGGAAATGGAATCACTTAATAAACCTCTATATGAGCTCCATTAGTTGCAGGAAGCATCAAGACGGCCATGTTTGCTGCAGCAGAGCCTCATCAACGGCTCAGTGATGTTTAGCTTCGGTCACTGATGTCTCGTATCTTTGTTCCATACTGAATACATAAAACAAATCTGATTAACATATCTGAATTTTTTAAATTGTAAAGAGACTTTGTGGAGAACCTGTACATTTGTCAAGTTTTCTCCACATAATACATCTATAACTTTAGGAGAATAGTTCTGCTTTTTCTCTGGAAACATGCTAACACCAACATGCTAACACCAACATGCTAATACCAACATGTCTGTGAGGATTTTCCGTCAGTCGTGTTTATCACAGGAGGGTTGAATCGAAGGGAAAATGGACTTGGTCGAAGATCCTTGAACCCAGACCAACCAAGTCCAGTTGCCCTCGATTCAACCCTTGGATAACACCAACATTTCGGCCTGTTTGGGAAACAATATGACGACGTGACAAAAATAAAATCATCAGGAGAGCAAGACCCCAAACAAGCTGATCAAATGTTCAGAAGAAAACGTACAAATGTGATGATTCTAGGTCAGTTCTGCAGTTTCTAAGTGGATTTAAAGAGGTTTATTGGTGATGGACATGGAGATAATGATATCCACAGGAAGTGTAAGCCACATTTAATGACATCAATATGTGACTCAGTATCTCTGCACTATCGTCAGCTTCCTGGTGCCCCTATGAGGAAGCTATTGGTTTGCTATTTAGACGTTATTTAATTCACCCTGTGACGGTCATCCTGACTGAACGGAGCTTCGGTGAGGATGACCTGTCTGCAGCGGATTTAGTTTTAGAACTTTAAATTGTGCCCCATCTCTGATTTTGGAGAACTAGCAGCCAATCACAGTTCCGTTATCAGTAACAAACATGCAGAGCTCAGAGTGATTGAGTTCAGGATGTTGTTTTTTAATCCACCGCCCGTCATCACGCTTCAGGTCTAACTTGTTGTTTTGACCCAGATCCTGAATCTCTTTTTACTCTCAGGAACCGTTCCTCATCCTGATCTTCCCAGAATGCAACCTGTTACTGCCGCGGGAAGATTAACCCGCCCAGAATAGTTCCTGATCCTCGGTGAGCCTGACCACCGATCGGCAGCTTAACCCGCTGCCACTTCAGCCACCAATCACCGATCACATCGAGTCCTGAATCACAGCAGACCAACATCACGTTCTCAGACTTCTGTACAATATCACATAAAACCAGAAGACAAACCGCTGACACCAGGAACGACTCTCCTCTATAAACACACAAGGAAGTGGAATTTAAGCAGAAACCAGGTTTGTATGTAACTAATTCACATAAAGATTCAAAATATATTTTATAATATATTTTATCATAAAGTGGAATCAACGTTCTACATGCAGAATGATCAAAGGGTCTGCAGTCTGACTTAGAATTCAATTCAATATCATTTTATGGATAAATATAAATTAGAAATATACTTTAAACTGGTTGCTGACCTGCACTGCAAAACTACTATCAAATATATCTGCAAATTATATAAACTGATTTAGAAACAGACATTATTTAAAAAAAAACGACTTCTTGTTGCTGAGAGTTGAATTTGGTTTTGTTTGTCCATTAGTTCTCCTGCACAGCTCATGCTAATCACTTGTTAATCAATTACGTTATTAACCTGGTGCATTTGAGGTCGCTTCAGTTAATTGACTGCAGGTGTGCTGCGATTATCTTCCTTTAAATCACAAGATTAAGAACAGAACTTATCCTGGTTTTATCTCAAGAAGAAAGTCTTCCGAGGTTCGAGTTTGAACTTGATCACAACAAGTTCAGACCAGCAGCAGATGAGAGTCAGATCTGGTTTCCACCTCAGTCAGCCAATCAATATATTTCTAATAAAAAACTGTAAAAACAGAACCTATAAAATCTGTTTTTATGCCTGTTCCTCCATCTGATCCTCCTGTCCAGTACTAATCTTGTCTCTCTCAGGCCTTCTACACATGATCAGCAGGATTTACCACACAGGTAAAGTTTACATCATCACCAGCTGGAAGCAAGAAACAACAGAATTATATATTTTAGTTGAACATAGAAGAAGACAAAAACACCCTCCTTCAGAGAAGAAGAAGTAAAAAACCCAGAGAAGAGTTTGAGTGCATTGAAATCCTTATTAGTCCATCACAGATGTTGCAGGTTTGGTCGGCACACAGCTGATGAAACAATGATCGATCCTGCTGATCATCATGTGGAGACAATAAGAGTATCAAGACAAACCAATCCTCTGAGTCATTCTCACCAAACTTCAAGCTAAAGTCTGTTGTTCTGCCTTTGCTGAAACCTCTGACTCTTACCTCCAAGATGATGGTGGCAAGGACGAGCGCTCCGATGCCGTTCATTATGCTGCTGTAGTAGGCGAAGAGGGATTCGCGGCAGCCCCGGGTCCAGATGTTGAGCTCCTCTGTGCGGTGGTCGTAGTCGTAGTGGGCGGAGTTATTGGTCAGGTGATGCTGAATGCAGGGCCGAGGGGAGCCGGGGTTACAGCAGCTGAACGGGACGCTGTCCATCAGGAACTTCTGCTCCACATTACTGAGGACACGACTGCAGGACAAAGACATGGAGGTCAGAGGTCAGACACATCGCCTGGCTGGGTGCAACCAATGAAATGCAGCTCAATCTTTAGCAGATTTAAGGAAAATGTAGTGAATGTTTGTTTCCATCCACGCTGTCTTGTGTGAATATTCTCCAGCCGCTGCCATTAAACCGTCACAGAAGAAGAAACACATTGAGATGACGTCATTAAAAGAGCGTCAGTCAAATCTCAAACGATGGAAAACATGATGGAAAAATGTTTCTGTTAGTTTCATGTATTGAATAATTGTGACTAGTTGTCAATCAAATGATAACAAATAGTAAATAAAGCAGAATTCATAATCCTTCATTTTTGTCTCAACAGTCGTCCAAAACCTTAAAACTTGATGTGTCGGAATTCGCAGAAAGCTCTGTGGACCTGATCATCATTAATATCCTAATCAATCATTTTTGTGACTCCTCACTTTTCCTTGAGAACAAAACATTATTATTATTTTGAACAGTGTTGGGTGACTTTGTGCTTCTCTACGCTGCGTCTTTAGAAGAATACTACTGTTGGTTTATAAAGCACTGAATGGTTTAAAATTCAATTCTGATGTGCTGCTACATTTTGTCTTTTTATGGTTTATGTTGGGCATGCTATGCTAACATTAGTTGGTGTTACTGGGGGAGGGGGGGGGGGGGGGTAGGTGAGACACTTGGTAGTACATAAACGTCACATCATTTGGATTATATCAGGCAAAACTGTCCCGAGTCCTTCACATAGAAATCAGTCGACAGGCAACTGAGAAGATCACAAGATCTGATTTTATTATTTCTTCACATTCTCTCCATCATTTTTGTTATTTTTGGAATGTTTTAAACTAAACTTCTAACACTATTCTCACTTATTTCACGTGTAAGTGATTACACTTTATCAACCCGTCCAACACTGTTGACAAAGAAGCGGAAAACAGACTGACGGCAGTATGCAGGGTTTAGTGACAGTTAGTGGTGAGGTTGAAAATTGCACCCCCCCCCCTCCCCAAACCTACGGTGGCTGTGAAACTTGTGAAAAATGCAAAAGGTGCTATGTTTGGTTTGTCTGTTCTGGGCTACTGTAGAAACAACAACGTAGTGGCTCCGTGGAAGAGGAACTTCTCCCTCTGTAGCTTTAAAGACTCATTCTGAGGTCATGAAAACACAACGATTCATATTTTAAGGTTATACAACACTAATTAAAACATAAATATTATATTCTATCTTATATTCTACCAAATCCATTCTACTAGATGTCACTAAATTCTACACTGATCCTTTCATTGAATCATAACTTTTCTGACACATGCTGCTAGTTTTTCTCCAGATGATGGCGGTTCAGGAAATGTCATGGCGTCATTAAAATCTAAGAGGTTCATCCTGTGGAGAGCAGGACTGAGATCGGAATATTTCAGGACAATCTGACCAATAGATGATGAGATAGTGTGACATCACCACCTTTAGGCTCCACCTCTACTGGAGCAGAAACAAAGTAAAGTCGTAACCACCAACATATTGAAAAAAACATGATTTTTTTCCTGGTGAACAAGAGTTTGGTTTCAGGCGGGTTTCAGATGTTACTGGTTTCTTCTCGTGGGGGGGGGGGGGGCCTGACAGTGATTGACAGCTACATACAATGGGTGGGGCCTATGAGTAATTGGATCATGGAAAATAATCATCTAAGAGAGAGAGAAAGAAAAATCTCTCTTAAGTGCATTAAGACAGAGAATGACATGCAAACATGGACATACAATATGTTTCAGACACTGAGTCGTCATCGTGTATATGATTGTATATCTCTGAACCTTGACGATCATATCTGTCTGCTCACCTGTAAAGTGTTTGTAATGCATTATGATGGGAAAATGTGTTTGTTCTCAGACTTTCATCACTCAGCCTCTGATCAGAGAATCACTTTTGGAGTTTAGTTTAACCTTGTCATGTTAGCGGACGCATAAAGTGCAGCGGGTCGGAAATCAGATCCTGACAGATTATGGACTTAGGAGGAGAAGCCGGTTCATCGACCTCCTGCACAGTAACTTTCACCTCCTTAATTCCCTTAATTATCAGTTATCCTTCACTGACCCTTTTAAAAAGACAACTCACAAATCATGTGTTGAAGGAATGTTGAGGATTGAAATCAGGCTTTTCCCTTCCATGAGAAGTCGCAAAGAAAGTTTTGTTTAGCTCAGCTCTTAACTTATTATAAGAAAAGGCTTCAGTGAGAAGTACAGACATAAATTCATCGTTAACTGATTCCAGAGCTAAAACTAACAATCGTTTTCATCATCTTCTATAATTTCTCCATTAATGGAGTTTACTGGACATGATATATCCAGAATCATCCCATTTCTCAGAGTACAGGGTGACACCCGCAAATGTCAACTAGTCATTTCATGTTTAACAGTTCAATGCATGCAGGGGCAGATTTAATGATTTGGAGGCTTCAGGAAAATGCTGACTTGCTTTATTGTTAATCTTTCTCTAACAGAGAATGTTGGTATCTGCAGCAGTAGAAGGAGTATACAAATCTGCATTCAGATTGTTACTACAAGTGACAATGTTTTCCTGTGAAGTAGAAGCACACAGGTGCATAGATCTCCAAGTGCTTTGGGGGAACAATGAGTTAGAATATAACATGATTCAATATTTATCATATTTAAAGATCATAAAAAATCTATAGCTGTTTGGATCTCTTTTATTTCGGGACCCCAGGAACTTGCCTACTGACGATAAAGGGGCCCCTGATTACATGGTGCAGTATTCAGTGTGTACTCACTCTTTAACCTCATCGTTGCTCATGTCCAGGTAGCGGTTGCTGATCCACTGGACCTCGAACCAGTCCCTGTAGTTGTTGTTCCCACAGCAGCGGAACTCAATCTGCGTCATGTCCAGTGTCCTCTTCATGAAGCAGCGCCCCGGCGTGTCCGTGTCTTTGTAGAACTTGATGCTATTCTTCAGCCCCTCAGCCAGTGTCAGGTACATGGCGAACTGCATAAGGATGCAGAGCACCGCCGTCAGCAGCAGCAGCCCATTGAAGCCACAGCACATCAGCAGGTATGGCTTCAGCATCGGCTTCCACTTGGCAAACTTCATGGGGTCCAGAGAGTCGTGGCACACTTTACCACCAAAGGCGTTGAGCCCACAGGCCGCCATGCCCATCAAGATCAGCAAGTTGGGCACTAAATGACTCTCGTCGTTGTCCATCATCTCACTTCTTTTCCGAAGCTCAATCTTAAAGAAGATACCGAGGCTGAAGATGAGGATCCCCACCATGACCGAGAACCAGTAAAGCATCCATAGACCCTGAGCGAGCTTCACCCGCTTCGGCAGGTCGAACTTCACCGGCATGAACGGCATTTTCACCTCTGACTGTGATCACAACACTAAGGTCAAAAAAACAATTACTGAACTTCAGATTTCAACAATAAAACAGTTTCCTTTGTTGAGCAATTTGAGAATCCGGCAGAGTTTCAGTATTTTAATCCGTTCCAGAAGGAGGCAGCTAGACGTGACTCGGACAGAAAACCTGGTTTCAGACCCATAATGCCAAACTCCAAATCAGGACAGTCCATACTCCTGGGGGGGCAGAGGGCTCTGCCATCAAATCAGAACCAAATATTCACATAAAACCCTCAGATGGGCTCAGCCGTCCGGCTGCACCGATATTTTTCCTGTAAAAGGAAGCAGTGAGGTGTGAATGTGAGCGAGCGAACTCAACACGTCATCCTAAACTCTCCGATCAGCTCTGATCCCATTAACAGCAGATCAGCTGCTGCCTCTAATCTGGAGATTTACTGCTAATTGGTTTGATGTTAAGCAGCTGCTTCCTCCTCCAAGTTACAGTTCACAGGACACTTCTGCTACTGGACCTGACAGAAGCTCCCTGTCTCACTCCACTGCAGGCGTACCTCACCTGTCTCACTCCACTGCAGGCCTGCCTCACCTGTCTCACTACAGGCCTACCTCACCTGTCTCACTGCACTGCAGGCCTACCTCACCTGTCTCACTGCACTGCAGGCGTACCTCACCTGTCTCACTCCACTGCAGGCATACCTCACCTGTCTCACTCCACTGCAGGCATACCTCACCTGTCTCACTCCACTGCAGACGTACCTCACCTGTCTCACTCCACTGCAGGCATACCTCACCTGTCTCACTCCACTGCAGGCATACCTCACGTGTCTCACTCCACTGCAGACGTACCTCACCTGTCTCACTCCACTGCAGGCATACCTCACCTGTCTCACTGCAGGCGTACCTCACCTGTCTCACTCCACTGCAGGCCTGCCTCACCTGTCTCACTCCACTGCAGGCGTACCTCACCTGTCTCACTGCAGGCGTACCTCCCCTGTCTCACTGCACTGCAGGCCTACCTCACCTGTCTCACTCCACTGCAGGCATACCTCACCTGTCTCACTGCACTGCAGGCATACCTCACCTGTCTCACTGCACTGCAGGCCTACCTCACCTGTCTCACTGCACTGCAGGCGTACCTCACCTGTCTCACTCCACTGCAGGCCTACCTCACCTGTCTCACTGCACTACAGGTGTACCTCACCTGTCTCAGGTACGTCTGCAGTGAGACCTCTCCTGTTGTACTTGTTAACTATTTGTGGAGCTTTTGTCATTATTTGGTTTTTGATATTCAAATAAAATCCAACTTTCATAAATTTCAACTTGTCTGTTGGTTCTAAAACCAGCCTGCAGACACGTAACCGCCAACAACTGGACTGCTGTTGTGCAACGTGCTGTGGTGCATTGTGGGATACGTTTAGCTCTGAATATGAAGCATCAATAAGAGGAGTGACATCAGCCTGAAGGTCCAGAAGAGAAGTCAGCTTGTGGCAGTTTCCAGTCGTGATGGTGATCAGTGTTCCTGAAAAAGAGAAACTTCACTGGACAAATTAAAGTTACAAATAAATAACTAAACAAAGAGCGAGCTGGTTCATTTCAGGAGTGGGACACACCTGCTGGACTGTTACCATGGCAACAGATACACAGCGCTAGACTAGGGATAGAAGGTGAAGGTGAAGACAATCTAAATATAATACAATAACAAAAGAATCATATTTACTTTTTAAAGTTTTTATTGGTTTTGTTATTCTTATACAATATTGTACATATACTCATTTATACAAGAATTCACATATTCACAAGTCAGATGTGATAAATGATGCAGCGGCGAGGAGGCAACATGCTGTGAAGAGGACCAAGTCATTCTCTCCAACGTAATGACTCCGACTTCTTTTAAAAAACAAGTACGAAAAAAAATCAGCTTGTTTCAGCAGAAGCGTCAGAAACAGATCAACAGAAATCAGAGACATTAGCCGAGTGTTTCACTTGTTAAAAAAAGAAAAAGAGAATCAGATTTTTTTTTTTTTTTTTTTTAACAAATCAATAAATAAAATAAATGGTGGAGATTTCTGCAGTCCATTCTCATCACGATGTTTCCCTTCAACTCTCACAGCAACAAACTCAAAGCCTTAAAAAAAAAAATCAAAAAAAAAAATCCAACATTCAACTCGTAAACAGGAAGTGACATCACACAGCTCTCCAAACAAGCAAACACACAAAGCACACCGCGGGACCCAAAAAAAAAAAAAAAAAAAAAAGTCTTTAAATAAACTGTTAAAACAAAAAAAAACAACAACAAAAAAAAAAAGGGTACAAAACTGAAACCAATCTTTCATTCCTAATCAATAAGTAGCTCTGATATGTGGTTTGATATGTTGTAAAACTGATAAATACTCCGACCCTCCACTGATGCTAATAAGACACAAAGATTACAGAATTATTATCGATATTCCTCTCGTTGTTAAAATGTGTGGCGCGAGTCAGGAGCTCCCACGGCTGTTTTTCATTTCCCATGATGCTCCATGCAGTTAATAACACCGAGCTCTGGGAATCTGTCGTCATGGAAACTCTTAAAAAAACAAAACACGGGACACCGAACATCAGGAGATTCATTTCGGTTCAGAACCAAAAGAGCTGCTACAAGAGAAGATCAAACACTTCAGAGTTCTCACCGTCTGTCCTGAGATCAGTTCAGTCCTTCACGTCGTCACAGTTCAGAACTCAAAGTCCTAAAAACTGTGATCTCAAGTTTCAATCCTCCGTCACCTCCTTCCTCTGACGGACAGCAGGGAAGTGGGAGGAGCTTCTGT
>JAJDFG010000785.1:77500-78739 GCA_021039105.1 Scomber colias
TGTAGCCCCTTTAAACTCAGTTGGGAGCGAATGAGCAGCGTAGAGAGAGAGAGAGAGAGAAACCCTGCTGATTGGTTACTGTCTCTCTGATGTCACAGTGAAGCTCCGCCCACCTGCGTTCGGCAGGGCGCGGCGGCGGTTTTTGGATAAAACGGTGGACCTCTGGACGAACGCTGCCAGCACCATGGCCCTGCCGTGACCTTTGACCTCCTGCTCCTCCTGGCACAGGATGCACGTCACCAGCTGACGGCGCTCAGCTACACCCAACCTCCTGGGACCAACACACACCTGAGACACACTGGACATCTCCAAACTGGGAGGACTGGGAGGGAGGAAGACGATATTTCATTATGTAGTTATGCAAACAGGTGTAGTTGGGTGTAGATGGGTGCAGTTGGGTGGGTGTAGTTGGGTGTAGTAGGGTGGGTGTAGTCAGGTGGGTATAGTCGGGTGTAGTTGGGTGGGTGTAGTCATATGTAGTTGGGTGGGTGTAGTCAGGTGTAGTTGGGTGTAGTTGGGTGTAGTAGGCTGTAGTCAGGTGGGTGTGGTAGGGTGTAGTTGGGTGTAGTGGGGTGGGTGTAGTTGGTGCAGACAGGTGTAGTTGGGTGTAGTTGGGTGGGTGTAGTCAGGTGTAGTAGGGTGTAGTCAGGTGGGTGTGGTAGGGTGTAGTTGGGTGTAGTGGGGTGGGGTGTAGTTTGGTGCAGACAGGTGTAGTTGGGTGGGTGTAGTCAGGTGCAGTTGGGTGGGTGTAGTCAGGTGTAGTCGGGTGGGTGTAGTCGGGTGGGTGTAGTCAGGTGTAGTTGGGTGGGTGTAGGTGGGTGTAGTAGGGTGGGTGTAGTCGGGTGGTGTAGTCTGGTGGGTGTAGTCAGGTGTAGTCAGGTGGGTGTAGTCAGGTGGGTGAAGTCGGGTGGGTGTAGACGGGTGGGTGTAGTCAGGTGGGTGTAGTCTGGTGGGTGTAGTAAGGTGTAGCTGGGTGGGTGTAGTCGGGTGGGTGTAGTCAGGTGGGTGTAGTCTGGTGGGTGTAGTAAGGTGTAGCTGGGTGGGTGTAGTCGGGTGGGTGTAGCTGGGTGGGTGTAGTCGGGTGGGTGTAGTCGGGTGGGTGTAGTCGGGTGGTGTACCTGTGCTCGGCTGCAGCTGACGTAGACGCCTCCAGCTCCTCCAGACTCTGCTGGAACAGCTCTTTGTTCTCGTTGATGAAATGTTTCTGCATCTCTGACATCTGAGCCATGATCTTCTCCC
>JAJDFG010000786.1:0-10000 GCA_021039105.1 Scomber colias
CAAGGATTTGCAGCTCCACTAGTGTCGGGGCGAGGGTCTGCCAGAGGACGGCTGAGGGAGGCGGTGCTTGGCCATCTCTAGATCCAGGTCTGCAAATGTATACGGGTTGTAGTCGTGGTGCTCGTAATTTTTATAAGTGCTGTTGTCAAAAGGCTCCTCGGGCTCTGGAGGTGCCTCTGCAGGGGGGGGAGAGGGGGGGGGGGGAGCAAAGAAAAGGCATGTGAGAAAGCTGAATTGGGCACAAAGAGGACTATCACAAATCTTCCTGCTGTTCATGCATTAAAAACAGAAATGGTTAGGGTCTTCACCTGGGACATGTTTTACATTTTAAAGCTAATTTTGATGTTTCGGATCTTATTTCTCTTCAGATGATGAGAAGATAAATGTGGCTCAATATACTACCAAAAAAAAAAAAAAAAGAAAAAAAAAAAAGATGTTTAAATGGGGCAGCTCATTTACATATTTTCACACGTGCTGACAAAGGTGGTTTTACGGTGGGGCATTTCCTACGGTGACAGGCCGCGTTACCACCAACAGAGTGTGGAGACACACTAGTGTGAAAAACCTCCAGGATCATGTGTGTGAGGAGGGAAAGCATGTGAAGTTAAACATGCTTGCAGAGTAAAGAAAGCAAGCCCACATTAGAGAAATCATACGACCGGCTGAGGCATGAAATGGGTTTTTAAACAGGGCGACAAGTCAAAATCATTGAGCAAGAAGTTCTTTAAATATCAGTTTACATTAAATTTATATTAAAGTCTGTGTGTGTGTGTGTGTCTGTGTGTGTGTGTGTGTGTGTGTGTGTGTGTGTGTGTGTGTGTGTGTGTGTGTGTGTGTGTGTGTGTGGTGGTGGGGGGGGGGGGGGGGGACTTTAAACGGTTATAAAACAACAAATAAGACAAAGAGAAAGATCTCACACATCCAAAACCGTCACAGAGAGAAGAAGTGCATTTAAAAAGACACATTCAATGTTGTTCTCCGTTAAATTAATATCATGCTTTCACCCTTGAAGAAAAGATTTATAAAGTTAAATAAATAAAAAAAAAACAGAAAAGGAATGAACAAGAGGTGAAAATTGGTCAAGGTGAGGAGGGGGTTGTTCCAGGAAAGCAGAATGACCAGCTGGTGAGAGGAGGGGAACAAAAGGAGGGTTTGTAGTTTAACACACTCAGCTCATATCAGGCATCTCTGTAACTGTGTCATCCTGCTTTCTGTAAACCCCCCGGCCCCCTCCAACAACTCCCAGCGTCTCCTCGTCCGGACAGCTTCCAGGAGACAGTGTGCGCTCTAACATTAACTGTTAGCAGTAGCATTACATGGCACCATGACAACCAAAAAACAACAAGAACAACAACATCGTTACCTGTAACCTTAACGTTAACGTTCCCGTAACCTTAACCTTAACGTCTCCCGTAACCTTAACGTTAACGTTCCCGTAACCTTAACGTTAACGTTCCCGTAACCTTAACGTTAACGTTCCCGTAACCTTAACGTTAACGTTCCCGTAACCTTAACGTTAACGTTCCCGTAACCTTAACGTTAACGTTCCCGTAACCTTAACGTTAACGTTCCTGTAACCCAGTTTTTTTCCATCCAAGAACAAACAAACAAACAGAGACGCTATAAATGACAAAAAAATAAGCCAAAAACAAAACGAGCAAAAAATATGTTATAATATTCTGGGAGTGAAGGTGGATTTGGCAGAGAGCAGCAATGCATGAAAAGGAAAAGGTGATGGAGGGGAGGGGGGGGGGCAAGAAAGCAGAGAGCATGATTAGTAGAAGCAAGCATCTGGATTACACACTGACAGACACAACTAACCTTAATGTGCAGAATGCAAACTAAGCTAATGTTGAAGATGCATGAAGAAGAAAAAGAAATGCAACAGAAAGCCCTGCGAGCGTGGTTCAAGTACGTACATGTGCACTACATCCACTTCATGCACAGAAAGCAAACTGAAAGCCGATGAGTGGTTAAGAGAATCCAGGGATGATATTTAAAAAGCTGTGAAAGAAACAGCAGCTATGTGAAGGAGGTGACATCTGGTTAACACCTGAACTCTACACAGGATGTGTTATATGAGGGATGGAGAGAAAAGTGTGGTGAACTGTGGGGGCTCAAAAGATCCATAAAGGAGAAGAGGGGAGAGGTAGAGATTTAGGGGGGATAGGGTGGTGTAGTGTGTACCCTCAGACGGACCGACTGGGGCCTCCGCCTGCAGCTCCTCTCCTGCAGCTTCAGCCACGACCGGAGCGGCATCCACCAGCTCCTCTGTGCTGTCTGCAGGGGCCGAAACTTCAGCTGCAGCCTCGGCAGCCACTACAGCTCCTACTGGCTCGGCTTCTACAGCGGCTTCTACAGCGGCTTCTGCAGGGGCTTTTACGGCGGCTTCTGCGGGGGCTTCTGTGGCGGCTTCGGCGGTGGCTTCTGCGAGGGCTGGAGCAGCTTCTGTGATGGTTTCGGCAGCTTCAGCTATTACTGGAGCGGGGTCAACCAGTTCTTCGGGGCTCTCCACAGGGGCAGAAACTTCAGCTGCAGCTTCAGTGGGAGCAGCTTCAGCTTCTACAGGCTCGGCTGCTGTGGCTTCGGCTTCGGCAGGGACAGCCTCTGCAGCTTCTACAGGAGCGTCAGTCTGGGCTTCTTCTGGAGTTGCAGCTTCGGTCGCAACTTCAAACTGGAGTGTCCTACAGGGGATTTGGGGACGGCAGGAGATGCAACATCTTCTGCAGAAGGTTCTGCTGCAGCCTCAGCTGAAACTTCTGGGATGGTGTCGCTGATCTCTGGAGTAGCTTCAGTAGAGGTGGAGATTACAGGTGCAGAGTCCACTAACTCTTCAGCACTGACACCGGCTGCTTCTGTGTGTGCAGCAGCTGCTGGAGCAGCCTCAGCGGTGGAGGTGAGAGTAGCTTCAGGTTCAGGTGGAGTTTCCTTCTTAGCTGCTTCAGCATCTTCTTTCACTTCTGATGTGACCTCCTGGATTTCTTCTGACACCTCCTGCGCCTGCGTCCCGGTTTCAGTCTTCACTTGTGTCTTCTCGTCATCAGAGTCGGAATCAGAGTCTGAGTCTGAGTCAGAATCAGAGTCGCTGGACGATGACGACGACGATCCGTCAGCGGCTGGATCTGCAGGTTCAGAGGAGGTCGCCTGTGCTGTGACTGCGTCATCTGTGGCGGCGGCTGTGACGGGAGTGTCGTCTTTACTGCCTGCATCTACCAGGGGCTCAGCAGCAGGTGGAGCTGAGTCTGCTACAGGTGGAGCTGCATCAGTGATAACCTGAGCAGCATCTGGCTCTGAGGTGGCTGCTGTAGCTGCAGCAGCTTCACTGGCAGCACAAACAGGCTCTGTAGCTGCTGCTGCTGCAACTGCTTCTGCAGCTACAGATGGAGCTGCATCAGTTACAGATGGAGCTGCATCAGCTACAGATGGAGCTGCATCAGTTACAGATGGAGCTGCATCAGTTACAGATGGAGCTGCATCAGCTACAGATGGAGCTGCATCAGTTACAGATGGAGCTGCATCAGCTACAGATGGAGCTGCATCAGTTACAGATGGAGCTGCATCAGTGATAACCTGAGCAGTGTCATGCGCTGGAGCTGACTCTAAGGTGGCGGTTGGAGCTGCAGCAACGTCACTGGCAGCACTAACAGACTCTGCTGCTGCTGCTGCTAGCTCGACTGTTCCTGCTGCACCTACAGACTGTGCTGGGAAAACTCCGGGGGTGTGAAAGTATTAACTGGGAAGGCAACTGCGGTCTTGTAGGCTATCAGAGCTGCTCTCTCATCTGGAGCCTCTGCTGCTGAGGAGACGGTACATAAAAAGGTTGCATCATGAATATTTACAGACTTCCTGGGGAGAATTAAAGTTCCTGAAAACTTTAACTTGAGCTTTTCTTGAAAGTTAAATATAAACAGTGAGGTCTGAAACAGACTTTTAGACCAGCACTGTGTGTATTTTAAAAAAGCACAAAAATGGAAAATGGGAAACAGAAAAAGTAAAGAAACACTATTCATACAGGAACATGTTTTATGATTACAATTACACACAATCCATTCAGGACAGTCGACTGGAAGAGAAAAGAACATTTTAGACTTTATGGCACTTATTGTTTAACTGCAAGAAAAGAGTTACACATTACAATTAACATTTATACATTAACCATTCATATATATATTCATGTTTATCGTTATGGACAAAGAGGGAAAAAAGAAGGTAAAAACATTATCAATACAAGATAACAACCAGTCAGTATTTTATTTGAATTTAAATGTTAATCTTGATGAAGTGAACTGAATCTAACAGCCTTACTCTCTCTCGCAGCCTTCGTCTTCTTCGCTGGTTCTTCGGTCCTGAGTGCAGAACGCAGCGGCCGAGCGAGTCCTGAGGACGCTCTCCAACCGCAGACACTGCAGAAGAAGAGACCACAAAACATCAAATACTATATATCAATACATTCAGTTCATCATTCTGACTTTTACAACTGTTCAATAATCGATTAATCATTTAGAGTCATTCCTAAAGGACCTTAAAGAGAAAACTAAAATGTTCAAACTCTGACTCCTGGTGTATAGTACTAGTACCTCTAACTGTACTACAGTAAAGTACTAGTACCTCTAACTGTACTACAGTATAGTACTAGTACCTCAAACTGTACTACAGTAAAGTACTAGTACCTCTAACTGTACTACAGTAAAGTACTAGTACCTCTAACTGTACTACAGTAAAGTACTAGTACCTCTAACTGTACTACAGTAAAGTACAAGTACCCCTAACTGTACTACAGTAAAGTACTAGTACCTCTAACTGTACTACAGTAAAGTACAAGTACCCCTAACTGTACTACAGTAAAGTACTAGTACCTCTAACTGTACTACAGTAAAGTACAAGTACCCCTAACTGTACTACAGTAAGTACAAGTACCTCTAACTGTAACTACAGTAAAGTACAAGTACCTCTAACTGTACTACAGTAAAGTACAAGTACCTCAGACTGTACTACAGTAAAGTACTAGTACCTCTAACTGTACTACAGTAAAGTACTAGTACCATCAAACTGTACTACAGTAAAGTACTAGTACCTCAAACTGTACTACAGTAAAGTACAAGTACCTTAAACTGTACTACAGTAAAGTACAAGTACCTCAAAACTGTACTACAGTAAGTACAAGTACCTTAAACTGTACTACAGTAAAGTACTAGTACCTCAAACTGTACTACAGTAAAGTACAAGTACCTCAGACTGTACTACAGTAAAAGTACAAGTACCTCTAACTGTACTACAGTAAAGTACTAGTACCTCAAACTGTACTACAGTAAAGTACAAGTACCTCAAACTGTACTACAGTAAAGTACAAGTACCTTAAACTGTACTACAGTAAAGTACTAGTACCTCAAACTGTACTACAGTAAAGTACAAGTACCTCTAACTGTACTACAGTAAAGTACAAGTACCTTAAACTGTACTACAGTAAAGTACTAGTACCTCTAACTGTAGTACAGTAAAGTACAAGTACCTCAAACTGTACTACAGTAAAGTACTAGTACCTCTAACTGTACTACAGTAAAGTACAAGTACCTCAGACTGTACTCAGTAAAGTACAAGTACCTCTAACTGTACCACTGTAAAATACATGTACCTCAAACTGTACTACAGTAAAGTACAAGTACCTCAGACTGTACTACAGTAAAGTACAAGTACCTCAAACTGTACTACAGTAAAGTACTAGTACCTCTAACTGTACTACAGTAAAGTACAAGTACCTCAGACTGTACTACAGTAAAGTACAAGTACCTCTAACTGTACTGCAGTAAAGTACTAGTACCTCTAACTGTACCACTGTAAAATACAAGTACCTCAAACTGTACTACAGTAAAGTACAAGTACCTCAGACTGTACTACAGTAAAGTACAAGTACCTCAAACTGTACTACAGTAAAGTACTAGTACCTCAGACTGTACTACAGTAAAGTACTAGTACCTCTAACTGTACTGCAGTAAAGTACTAGTACCTCTAACTGTACTATAGTAAAGTACTAGTACCTCAAACTGTACTACAGTAAGTACAAGTACCTCTAACTGTACTACAGTAAAGTACTAGTACCTCAAACAGTACTATAATAAAGTATCCACACTGTTAATAATAATAATAATATTAATATGTGTTTCCGGTTAAGGACCTCGGTGTCTCTCTCTGTTGGATCCGACAGAAGGAGCCTCTGACCGGGTCAACAACCTCCAGACCTCCGCCTGGTTCTTCACATTTTACCGACACCGTCTCAGACATGTGTCCCATTAAAAGCTCCGTGTTTGGGGTGTTTACGGGGCGAGGAGGTCGCTGTTACCTTGAGAGAGCTCAGCCGTCCTAACCGCAGCAGAGAGGTCGCCATCTCGTCGTGTTCCCAGTGTTGTGCTCCGGCCAGAAACTGCGGAACAAATTCAAAGGTTCCGCAAAGAAACTGTCCTGAATTTAAAAAAAGAAAAATCTTCAGCTTCTCTGCACGTTTGAAAAATACTTTTTTGCCCATGAACTTTAGAGTCAAGAAAACACCCATTGTCCCTCATTTTATGATGTTATTACTAAGTTTATATTTCATATTTTATTATATTTATAGTATACGTAATGTATGTTATTTCTTATATTACGATATTCAGCTTTGATTATTCCAATTCTTACTGCTAAATGTTTTTATGTAAAGCACATTGAGTTGTTGCCCCTGTGTATTAAATGTGCTATATAAATAAAGCTGCCATGCCTTGCTTTATTATATATATATATAATAATATATTATATATGTATATATATATATATATATATATATATATAATGCGCTTTCTTTTAGATGTTATATTTCCTATATTCTTTATTTGGAGAAGTTGTTGTGTATATTACCAACCTGTTATATACATGTAATGCAAATCTGAGAATATATTCAGTAGTGTATTGGAAACATGAATACATACAAGTAGACTACTGTACTTTGAGCAATTTCTATCTGACTTGAGTTTTTTTTTCATTTTGTATTACATTATACTTATTATCTTATTTTTCTACATCTCGGGGACAATGTATATTTACTTCACTCCACTAAAATAGTTCCTCTGACAGCAATATTACCAGTAGCTTTGCAAATAAAGATTTTATATACACAATTTGAAATCATCTTTAAAAAGCATGCTGTATTGTTATAGATTGGACTAACAGAATATATTAAAGTGTAAATTAAACTGTAGTCTAAAGCATACAGCACTCCAGGGTTATAAATGCCATATAAACCACTTCATGAACGACTTTTAATGATATTTTGTTGTTATCTATATTTATTTACTCTGTTGATATGTTCCGACATGTTCTGTATGTTCTTTGTGAATAAAGTTGTGGAAGGAGAAAAAAGAACAGGTGTGTCACCCATGGTGTTACCTTAGTGTCATTTCAGTCATAAATCATAAAATCAGCATTAGATCATTTTTAGATGTTATAAAACGTCATTAAATGAATAAATACAGTAAAGCAGCAGAGTTGTATGGAGGTTGTTAGTCTTCAGATCGTGTTTAAAATCTTTTACTTCCTCATGTTCTTTATAAAGCTCCCTGTTCACCTGTTTCCTGGTGGAGGTTTAGCTCAGTGGTTACTTCTCAACTACTGTCGGTTCTCTCCCCTCGACGGTCCGCGGGCCAGAGGTTCAAACCACGGGCGCTGCCCTCTGCTTTTACACATATGAGCTGTGAGTTATTATACTGTTCAATATATTCTATTATTCAATAAATGTGGTCAAACTCAAAGCGATATTAGCTCTGAAATAATAACTGAAACTTACTGCGACTGTGTGTCATGATCCTGAAAGTCCAGCAGATGGCGCACTAACCTCACCTCAAGCCCCAAAGAACTACTCAGTATATCACATGATGTCTGACTGTCTCCATGAGGTCTAGTTTAAATTTAAAGAGTTAAAATGTGAAAATAAACGTATGAATAACTTCACACATTCTTTTTTTTGTGGACCCAGCATCAAATTTCTGCTTTTAATCCATTTAGAGAGAATATATTAGAGGATTATGGTAAAAATGTCTAAGTGGTGTAACCATAAAAACTTTGTACCAAATAGGTAACACTTTATAATGAGTACACACTATTAAGCATTAGTTAAGCATTAATAAATACTCAATTCATCATTTATAACGCATGTTTCTGTCATAAATACTCATTACTATGTGGTTTATAATCACAATTATAAATGTTTTACTCTTCATTAATAAGCTCATCTATAATGTCCTAATCATTGCATTTTCATATCTTATATATGATGGATTCAGCATTTCTAAATCAAGTATTACATCACTTAGGCTACTAACCAGTTATTTAGAAAGTGTATGTAAATGATGAACAAAGTATTTACATGTACATTTCTGCATGCACTTGCACATCCACTATTCAGACATGTATTAATGATTAGTGACTGTGTTAGCAGATGTTCAATAAAAAACTCACAAATTAATTTTCAATGGATGTCCTATAAACAGTTATTAATGCAGGAATTCATGAATTGAGGCAGTTACGAAGCACTTAATTGTGATTATAAACCACATAGTAATGAGTATTTATGGCAGAAACATGCTTTATAAATGACGAATTCAGTATTTACTAATGTGCTTATCAATGATGAATAAACCATGTTTAACTGTGTTTATAAACTACATACTAATGTGTGGTAATGTCAGAAAAATGCGTTATAAATGATGAATTGAGTATTTATTAATGCTTAACTAATGCTTAATAGTGTGTACTCATTATAAAGTGTTACCTATTTGGGTACAAAGTTTTTATGGTTACACCACTTAGACATTTTTACCATAATCCTCTAATATATTCTCCTTCTGTCCTTCCTTCCTTCCTTCCTTCCTTCCTTCCTACCTAACACCATATCAGCTAGTTAGTCATGATCTTACATTATAACTTTTATATTAAATAAAGCTAATGGAATACTATTGTTCTAAATATTACATTTCATCTGGTTACCATGGAGATCAGGAAACATTTACATGTTTTAAATGAAGTCATTATTAGTATAAGTCCACTTAAACACACTGTAGCTGATCACATATTTAATATCTATCATTCTTATGTGGTTACACCATTTGACATTTTCAGGAGCATTCACTAATTGGTAAAAAATGGTGCAAATGTCATTTAAATGATATAAAACCAACAAAAATACTAAATGTATTATTCAATAAATGTGGTCAAACTCAAAGCGATATTAGCTCTGAAATAATAACTGAAACTTACTGCGACTGTGTGTCATGATCCTGAAAGTCCAGCAGATGGCGCACTAACCTGACCTCAAGCCCCAAAGAACTACTCAGTATATCACATGATGTCTGACTGTCTCCATGAGGTCTAGTTTAAATTTAAATGAGTTAAAATGTGAAAATAAACGTATGAATAACTTCACACATTCTTTTTTTGTGGACCCAGCATCAAATTTCTGCTTTTAATCCATTTAGAGAGAATATATTAGAGGATTATGGTAAAAATGTCTAAGTGGTGTAACCATAAAAACTTTGTACCAAATAATTGAACGTTGCTTAAAAACAGTAAATAGTCAATAAAACACCTTCCTTCCTTCCTTCCTTCCTACCTAACACCATATCAACTAGTTTGGCATGATCTTACATCCTTCCTTCCTTCCTTCCTTCCTACCTAACACCATATCAACTAGTTTGGCATGATCTTACATCCTTCCTTCCTTCCTTCCTTCCTTCCTACCTACCTAACACCATATCAACTAGTTTGGCATGATCTTACATCCTTCCTTCCTTCCTTCCTACCTAACACCATATCAACTAGTTTGGCATGATCTTACATCCTTCCTTCCTTCCTTCCTTCCTTCCTTCCTTCCTTCCTTCCTTCCTACCTAACACCATATCAACTAGTTTGGCATGATCTTACATCCTTCCTTCCTTCCTTCCTTCCTTCCTTCCTTCCTTCCTTCCTACCTAACACCATA
>JAJDFG010000786.1:15000-50000 GCA_021039105.1 Scomber colias
TTTGAGTTTTTCAGGTTTTGGATGAGGCACATTTTATGGTGGTTCAAAAAGAAAAACTCCACCAGACAGTTTATGTTAGTTTTATACAGAAACCACAATGAATGGACAGTAAAGTGTGTTGAATTAAACCCTTTAAAAGCCTTCATTAATCACTGACTAGTTCACACAAGAAAGACAACACTCCCTTCGGTCACTGTAAATCCTTCATCTACGTCTGCATCTCTGAGTTGAGCTGAGCTTTGTATCAATCATCAGCTGATTTTTGTTATTTGAGAGTAAATTGATATTCTTGGTATTAAAGTGGTTTGACTCTCAGAGCTCTGATCTCAGTTCCTGGCTCATCACTGCTGCCATCAGGTGTTTGGTTGCAGTACAACAAGCTGCTCAGCACTCTGATGATTCTCTGAAACAGCACTTCATTGTTAACAGTAACCTGTCATAATATATGAAGATGGTGATTAGGAGTGTTGATACTACTGATTAATCATTTGATTATAATATGTTTTACCTTCACCATTACAGAAAGTACATAATAATAATAAAAAAAAAGGTCAACTGCAGAAAAGTTGCTCTGATGTTTTGGGTCTGAATAATCACAGATCAGTGTCTGAGCTGCTGGATGAAGGAGGTGCACTCTGTGTGATATGAACACATGAACCTGACTCAGCTGCTGGATGAAGGAGGTGCACTCTGTGTGATATGAACACATGAACCTGACTCAGCTGCTGGATGAAGGAGGTGCACTGTGTGTGATATGAACACATGAACCTGACTCAGCTGCTGGATGAAGGAGGTGCACTGTGTGTGATATGAACACATGAACCTGACTCAGCTGCTGGATGAAGGAGGTGCACTCTGTGTGATATGAACACATGAACCTGACTCAGCTGCTGGATGAAGGAGGTGCACTCTGTGTGATATGAACACATGAACCTGACTCAGCTGCTGGATGAAGGAGGTGCACTCTGTGTGATATGAACACATGAACCTGACTCAGCTGCTGGATGAAGGAGGTGCACTCTGTGTGATATGAACACATGAACCTGACTCAGCTGCTGGATGAAGGAGGTGCACTCTGTGTGATATGAACACATGAACCTGACTCAGCTGCTGGATGAAGGAGGTGCACTCTGTGTGATATGAACACATGAACCTGACTCAGCTGCTGGGTGAAGGAGGTGCACTCTGTGTGATATGAACACATGAACCTGACTCAGCTGCTGGATGAAGGAGGTGCACTCTGTGTGATATGAACACATGAACCTGACTCAGCTGCTGGATGAAGGAGGTGCACTCTGTGTGATATGAACACATGAACCTGACTCAGCTGCTGGATGAAGGAGGTGCACTCTGTGTGATATGAACACATGAACCTGACTCAGATCAACTGTTGTGACGGTGCCGCCTGGTTGGTCTTTATAAAGTGTGAATCACTGAGGACGACACAGCAACATGTTCTGCTTAGAGACGTTCCTTCAAAGATTTACTCAGGTTGGTTATTAACAAATTAACAAATGATCTACGTGCACATGCTCAGATCTGATAGGAGCTGCATGGCTTCATTCACACAGTTGATCAGATTGTTTCCTGCTCCCAGCCCGACTGAATCAACTCTAAACTCTAAACTGGACTCAATCAGAGCTGGAGAGGGATCAGCAGTGTTTGGTTATCACAGCAACAACAACTGAGCAAATCTTTTCAGGAGGATAAAGCAAAAATCTGTAATCACGCCGAAGGTCGAAGCCTGTAGGTCCGTCCGAGTTACCATGGAAACAACCTGAGAAGACAACAGAAACAAACTAGCATTAGTTATCGGTCCCAGCTGTATGATGTCATGTATCCCAAACTGCAGCGCAATGACATGAATCAGCATGTTAAAAGTTAGCTTTTACCTAATTAGTCCAGGCCATGGTGATGAAGGCTGGGTTTTCATCCACATATCTGTTCCTGGCAGATCTGCGTCTTCTCTTACTGCCATCGCAGCTCTGAGACAAAGTTCAAGACAAAGACACAGATGAAGATTTAGATTTCCGTTTTGCAATAATATTAGTGGTCTGAAGCTTCATACAGAAAACATATATATTACATATAGGAAATATTCATGAAAATACAAATACTTTAGCTGGATACAATTAAAATGTAGCTACTGGGATATGTGACCATAGAAATCAAACAGTACTAATCATCTGAAATGTGATCGACCCATCATGAGAACATGTATTAGTTGGCGTGTGTTCAGACTGCAGCTGTTCTGCATGTGTCTGTGGGAGGATTTGGGAAGCGGGCGTACCTTGGCGCAGGTGTTGCCCTTCTTCACACACAGGTTGAGTTTGCAGTGCAGGTAGACGTCACCAGACTTCCCAGAGAACTGGAACATGTTGAAGGAGAAGTAGTTGGATGTTCCCTTTCCATTGCTCTCCACTTTCACCGTCTTGTCAGCAGAGTCGGGACAGCTGCTCAGAACCAAGAAAACACACCAAACATCAGGAGCTGCATCAGCATCCAAAGAATCACAGATGCCCCTGAACATCTGGTCTGTGACTCAGTCTGAACTCACTGCTTATCCATACTGGTTCATATTATTCAATGTTTGCACATTAAAAGCATAATTTAAAAAGGTTATAGATTTGACACTAGCCAAAGACATTCACGTATATACAAACACACTTGGACCTACATATACTCATCTACTCATGAATAGAAGTAAACACATGTGAAGGAGAGTTTGGAAGATAAAAGCTTATTAAGATCTCTGAAAAACTCAATACATATAATTGAGTCTTCTTCAGTGTTTCTTCATCCAGCTTTATGTAAAACAAACACGACACTTTATTATGAGGCAGCAACACTTTCCTGCAGCCTAAAGGCTTTTCAGATGAGACAGTCTGCCTGTGTACACTGTTGGATCTGCAGGGTCTCACTGAGATTTTCATGAGAATAGACACACAGTCAAGCAGGTAGACACCAGGTGCTCTGTGCATGGTAACCATGGAAAAAGCTTCTGTGTGCATTACTGCATCCCTGCTGGTACAACTGTATTTTCTTTGTAGGCTATAGCAACATATTAAAATCTATCTTATAAATAACTAAATAAGATCACATTAACTACTAACTTTCAAATGAGTTCAGTTAGTGAGCTTGCTCATGTTTACCAGTAACTGTAAAGTGTTTATGTCCCAATAACTATATCAGTCACATATCTCAGGGAAGTCACAGATAACAAGGATCAGTCTCATCAGTGGGTTTAAACTGTGTGTCCCGTAGAAAACCACTCAAGACTATTCAGCTCAGGCAGCAGGAAGGTGCATCTGTGAGATGAGCTCAACAGTGACAGTTTGACAGGATTGTGCCCACTCGCTTCTCACTGAAAATGAATGAATTAGGAGCCTCAATCACTTCCTGTCTGAAAAGGCCTTTAGCCTTTTTAACAACTGTTACTTCCTGAAAACATGCAACATGTTGACGAGCACTGGCATAGTTTGATTAGACTTTGCCTGATGTATCAACACTGGCTGTGGCCACTACACTGTGATGTCTGTTAGGTCATCATCAGAGTGGAGGGAAATGTTGTAGGACCAGACTTTGCTTTCAGGGCTCATTAAGTGGAATCAAAAAGCAGGTTTCTTAAAGAGTCCCTGCTTCTTCTTCATTTAGAACTGACTGAGAAATGCCAAAGCAGCACACTGGCTTCCACCTCTGTGTCTCTCACCCGCTCTTGATCAGGTCGTATTTCGGGTCTTCAGTGGGTGATTTGTCGTTGGTCGCCCAGCAGGAGTCGGTCACCACGGCGACCAGTTTGTCATCCAGCCCGGCCGTCTTCAGCTCCACCCAGACGGTCTGGTCCAGCAGGATTTCAGTGCTGGATGACACAGCTTGTGTGCGGCTGGCGTCGGTGAAGGCATTCATGGTCAGAGTGTATTCCCAAGGTCCAGATACAATCGTCTGGGTCACAGAGCTGCAACACACACACACACACACACACACACACACACATACACACACACACACACACACACACACACACACACACACACACACATAATATAGTAATGTTATGTATTGTTATGCATTAAGTATTGTGTGAGTTAATGAGAATCCTAATACACTAAAGTAAACACACTTCAGCTAAAGCCTCCAACAAGTCCAGTCGAGTAAAACTCAACCTGCACATCTTAAATTCAGTTGCGGCACTTTAAATTTACATTCAGCAGCAAACATGAATATTTATTTTACAGTTGTGAGTCACTTAAACTGTCCATATGAACATGAGTGAATGGATCAAGTCATGTTAAAATGGAAAACTGTTGAATTTGATCCCAAACATTCATGATTCAGCATTTCATAACTCCATTTAAAAAGGTCCAAAATACGACATTCAGCCCGACTAGACGTCAGCAAGTGTTTGCTGTGTGAAGATGTAGTGGAGTCATGGTGACCTGAGCAGTGAATGAAGTCACACTACCTCTGTGTGTTCGGGGTGGGCGGATCCATACTGCAGGATCCATACTTCCATACAAGCTACTCATTTGGTATTGATTCTTTTTTTTTGTTTAAACGCTACTAATATCCTATATATAAAACATGATTGTAAATATGCATGTTGTATGTTGTTAGTAATTTATTTTATTCACATTTATAATAATTTAATTAGATCATTATTTAATCATAGTATTTCTGTAAAACTTCCTCTATTTTACATTTATTGCAACTTTAAGTTTCTTGAAACGACTCGTCTTTCAAATGTGGGAAATCTCTGAGTTTCAGTTCAGATAGTTCAGAGTCAGGGCTGTGAGTGTATATTATGGATCATTTAAGGCTTTTTCAGGCATGCTTGTCTGCTTGTGACTGGAGTATCACTGATGCATAGATCCTGTTTCAGCACAAATTCACTTCTAATTCTGCTTTGTGCAAATTTGAATCAGACATTTGAAATAAAAGAATTCTGTTTCAACCAGCACACACACGACCGGTCAGGATCTGCACTTGTGACCGCTCGTTTTTACTTCTCTGTCCAACTTATAAATGATGAGTCATTCATTAAAATGTGAGAATCAATAATTAACTGTTATTGTCAGCTGGTGATTCAGGATCAAACCTGTTGAACACTCACCTGGATTTGATTTTGAAGGACATGGTTTCCTCTTTCGTTTTGTCGTAGTAGCAGGAGAGTTCGATTTTCACTTCATCATGGCGAGTGATCTTGGAGCCAGAGCTGTCCTGAGCAAGGATGTAGTTCTTGAACTTAAAGTCGGGCTGCAGGGTCAAAGGGATACAGACAGTGTTACTGCAGAAACCACACATGGATCACTAACACAAGTTCTGAGAGGCAGAAGGGATCTGACTGAGAGTCAGTTATTAGAGAAGAGATACCCACCGTGAGCTCTGTGTCACAGGTGTCGCTCTTGAAGTCGAAGGTCACCATGTGGGTCTTTTCGTCCAACCGGCCTGTGCAGGTCTTGTCGTTGAGGTGTAAGACAGAGTAGTCGACGTTCTTTTCCTCCATGAGACAACGAGCCAGACTGACTGAGGCAGAGTTTTTATTGCAGACGGTCGGCTCGCCTGAACAGCAGGACAGACGAGGTCAATGAAACACACATATGTGTAGCACTAAGATTCATACTTTACTAATCAATACGTTTTTGATTCATAATTGATCCAATGTGTAAAGTAAAAGTGTCTCTAATCTCAACATGGTATAAACTGTTAGATTTAATGCCATATTGTGTCATTTCACATGTGAGACAGGCCTCCCTGTTCAATCTTCTTACCAAAAGTTTTTGCCTTTCTGTATTTGGAGGCAAAACTGGGTCGACAGAGGCAGCTGGTTCCACCGCTGGCATCCTCAGCACAGAACTCATCATCACTGCAGAACGTGTCCTGACAGAAGGCCTTGTCCGAGGCTGAAAGATCAAACACAGATCAATACTTACTAGAGTCAGTCAGTGAGATAAACAGGAATAACAGCTGTTCACATACTGTCTCCATGTAAATGACAGTGAAGGACAGTCTTACAGCAGCTGGTCGATGTCCTCCAGTTGTCCACTTTCTTGTCGAGCAGGCTGCAGGCTTTGACGTAGGCCTGCAGGAACTGGCACTTGAGACCATCCACCGCCGGGTATTTGCACAGAGTGTCGCTGCAGGCTTTGATGTAGGGATCAGGCTTGATGGAGCTGTGGCAGGAGTCGAAGGGAGCCTTCTTCAGGAGATCACACCTGTCATGGGAGACAGAAAGATCAAGGAGAATGAAATGTGGACTATTATCTAAACCTACATTAATAAATGATCTAATATCAGATTATCATATTAATTTATTCTGTCTGACTGAAACTTGGCTGTGTCATGAAGCATATGTGAGTCTAAATGAATCCACTCCTCCCAGTCATATTAATGCTCCCATCCCTCGAGACACCGGCCTAATAATCAACCCTAAACATAAGCTTCATTTTAACTCATGTGAAAGTTTTATTAGTCTTTCTCACCCAACCTGGAAAACTTTACAGCCACTTTTATTGGTTATAGTGTACCATCTCCTGGCCCGTACGCCCAATTTATATCTGACTTCTCAGAGTTTTCATCAAACTTAGTCCTCAGTACTGATGAAGTAATTATAGTAGGTGACTTTAATATTCATGTGGACGTTGATAATGAAAGCCTTAGCACTGCATCAGTTCAGGTGTGTGTCTGCTCACCGTTTAGTCATCTCCGTGCATTCAAACTTATTGCCATCAGTCTCCTTGGTCACTTTGTCACAGCTAGGGGGAGACAAACAGCAGAAGTCAGCAGTGTTTCCCAGGCCTCAGTCCTTCAGATAAACACACCAGCACTACTAGTATACATGCAGCCCAGTGATGAGGCAGCAGTCAGTGACCAGGTCTTACCTGTCAGAGCTTAAGTCAGCGACCTTCACTTCACTCAGAGTCCGACTGGACTTGCCACATAGACCCGGCATGGTGGTTCCACTTGGTACTGGACAGTTTGAGGAGAGAACGTGAGTCAGATGACAGATATGCTAACATTAGCAGCACAACAAAACAAACATGTCTTAAAATGCAACTGAAACAAATCAGGATCCTTTCAGTCAATTTTCCAGATAATGAAGTCAGTAGTGTGCTGTACATGGGCCGATCCAACTAAATGAAATTCAACCTCAACAAATGACAAGAAACACATGACCGCCTCAGACTGTTAACTATAATGTCAGATTCTGTTTTTATGTTCATGTCCTTTCTAAGTTTAGGCTCATTCCAGATTTGCTGTTTCCACTCTTCTCTGGAGATCTTTGAGAGCTGCTTTTATTCCCTCTGTCAAGAACACGTTTTCATTAAGAACTCAAAATATTTGTTGGAGAGACTGATTCATACTGCAATATATCTATGCTCTCTTCTTTTTTCACTACAATCAGCTGATCACAGCCTTAAGCCCCCCCCCAGCCACCAGCAGCATGTACAACATAGGTAGTGTAAGTTGGTGCCATGCTGAATGTGTTTACTGCAACATACAGTCAAATGATGTGTTGTTCATTAATCAGCATCAGCAGCGTAAAGCAACGGAAGACCTCAGTTTGAAAAATGACTTTTGTATGATAGTTGTTTATTATTCTCACACTGAGCCGCCCTCTTTCATCCATGTAGGACGTGTTTGTCTCTACCTTTCGTGTAGATCTGTGCGGTGTAGCCATCAAAGAAGACAGAGGTGCCTTGTTTGGACTTCAACAGCTTGGCGGTGACCCCAGTTTGGTCCTTAGTGAGCTCCACATCGTGATGCGTCGCAGGTGTGCTGCTGAGGGTCAGCTCTTTGTCCTTCAGCTGCATCACAGCAGAGGAACACATGATCACACATGACTAACTCACTCAATGCTTCAGTCATCTTCTGCTTCTGTGCTCCACTTTTTCCAGTTTGGAACTTTTAATAATAATTATTATAATTATAATTATGATAATAATATAGTCTGCTTGTGAATGATTTTAACAAATAGTGTAAAACCTAAAGTATGCAGTCTTTCTGTAAGCTTCATCATGTGTTTATCAATGACTGATGACGTATTTATGAATAAAAAATAGATTTGTGGTTCAGAAGTTTGGTATAGAGACTAATGAGAGGA
The DNA here is from genome assembly GCA_021039105.1 of Scomber colias. Lineage (NCBI taxonomy): Eukaryota > Metazoa > Chordata > Actinopteri > Scombriformes > Scombridae > Scomber > Scomber colias. The sequence goes on from JAJDFG010000786.1 coordinate 23,102, forward strand.
AACTGTGAAGGGTCAGAATATGAACAGTATGTAAAGGTTCAAATGTACTACGGCTGTGAGCAGGAAACTGGAGCACAGTGAAGACATGATGACCTCAGAACATTAACTCAGTGTGTGTATACCATGGTGTTACACTGGGAGGAAATGAACTCAGTGTGTATATACCATGGTGTTACACTGGGAGGAAATGAACTCAGTGTGTATATACCATGGTGTTACACTGGGAGGAAATGAACTCAGTGTGTATATACCATGGTGTTACACTGGGAGGAAATGAACTCAGTGTGTATATACCATGGTGTTACACTGGGAGGAAATGAAATCAATGATATGTTGGGGATGCCTCCTTTATCAACTTGTTTTGGTTTGAGGGATTCAGACTAAACAGGAAACATGAACTGATGATTGCTTTTGGCACATTTGGAACATGGCAGCACAAAAATAGAACAATTTCAACAGCAGGAAGTGAACCTGTGACTGAAGGTAACTCACCGTAACCCTCCCACCTTGTTCCAGGTGAATCTTAACATTTGCCTCTTCCAGATGCAGGATCACATGATCCAAGAAGCTAACATCTGTACGATGGCGGTCCTTGAAGACGGCCTGCAGCTTGACGCCTGTTTCTGACATCAGAGTGTACGCACAGCGATCCGGGATGGAGGCAGCCTTACCGTCGACATCGATGACAGTGGAGCCGGTCACGGTGCACACGGCAGGTTTCTCAGGCAGCGCCACACACCTGACAGAGGTGGGGAGGCAAGTAGCATCATCAGCATGAGGAAACATCTGGAAATGACTGAGGAAGTGGAAACTCTCCAGGAAGTAACATCAAACCAAAGTGATGAACTAACAGTGACATGGAAAGATGTTGCTGATGTATGAGACTGCTCACTGACTCTGAGCAATGACACCAGGGGCCATTCTAGGATCAGACCTTTAGAGGGACCCCTGCTAAACTACTCATTTCACTGCATAACGTAAATTACAACGAGTATTCATACGTAGTAGAGTGTTCCACTACAGTGTATAATAATACTACTAATACTACTACTACTACTACTACTAATAATAATAATGATAATAATGATAATAATAATAATGATAATAATAATAATGATAATATTAATAATAATAATAATAATAATAATAATGATAATACTACTACTACTACTACTACTACTAATAATAATAATAATGATAATAACAATAATAATAATAATAATGATGGTTCAGAATAAACAATGACAGGTTTGTACAGAGAGGACCCTGAGATAGTTAACAAACCCTGAGGGAAACACAATGTTAATGACAGAACTATCCAAAGTACATTAAAGTTGTTAATAAAACCATTAAAAAATCACAATGATCATTTATTTATTTTTAGGGGTGCTGAGATCAAATTTAGGGTACTTGAACCCTAAAAAGGGTCTAAAATCACAGCTGAATGACACAGAACAAAATGATGACAGAACAGAAAACTGCATTCTCTTAGAAATATAAATCAAATATATTTACAGGCCCTCGCCCTCGCATTTCTTCCCGGAGCCACAAGGAGTAGTTTTGGACACTGCTGAGGCACTGCACGTTACAGAGGAGCCATCTGAGCCACATCCTTTCTTCTCTGGTAGAACAACAGCACCTGAAACACAAACACACAGATCACTGAATCACATGTAAACTTTCAAATGTCATCATTCAGCCTCAAAGGGTGCCTGAGGGTCTCTGAGGGTCCCTGAGGGTCCCCGAGGACCCCTGAGGGTCCCTGAGGTTCCCTGAGGACCCCTGAGGATCCCTGAAAGCCTGTTTAAATCGTCAGTTCAGCTACTTTGTGATTTGAGTGAACTGGTCCTTTAATAATCATTTCTCTGCTAACCTGAGTGTCTGCAGGCACTCGCGTCCTTCGGGATATTCTTGACTTTCTCCTTAATCTCCCACGTCGTCACTTTCTTACCACCAACCTGAAGTTCAACGTTCTGCAGAGGAGCAACAGCACAGAGGTTACACCACACTGATAGCACAGAGGTTACACCACACTGACAGGACAAAGGTTACACCACACTGACAGCACAGAGGTTACACCACACTGACAGCACAGAGGTTACACCACACTGACAGCACAGAGGTTACACCACACTGACAGCACAGAGGTTACACCACACTGACAGCACAGATGTTACACACTGACAGCACAGAGGCACAACACATGAAGTGTGTGTGTGTGTGTGTGTTTGTGTGCATGTATGTGTGTGTGTTTGTTTGTGTGTATGTGTGTGTATGCGTGTGTGTTTGTTTGTGTACATGTATGTGTGTGTGTGTGTGTTAGTGTGTGTGTGTGTGTGTGTTTGTTTGTGTGAGTGTGTGTGTGTGTGTGTGTGTATGCGTGTATGTGTGTATGTGTGTGTGTGCATGTGTTAGTGTGTGTGTGTGTGTGTGTGTTTGTTTGTGTTAGTGTGTGTGTGTGTGTGTGTGTGTGTGTATGTGCATGTGCGTGTGCGTGTGTGAGTGTGTGTGTGTGTGTGTAGGTGCTTATACTTACCAGAGTAGCGAGTGGATAGCTTCCATACATAGAATTACCAACAACTAATTGTTCACCAAATGTTCTGAAGACAAAGTAAAACTGTAAACATGAAAAGGAGAAACAGATATAATTAATAAATAAAATCCTAAATCTTTTAGAAAAGACTTTATTGATTTGATATCAGAGATATTCAGATGGACGATGATGAAGCTGAACAATGCTCACATAGGCAGTAAAGTCCTTGTAGAAAGTAATGTCTGGGTAGCATGTTGATGTCCCTGTGAGTTGTGGCAGGGCGTTATGATAAGATGATCCTGGAGATCTGGTATATTGTATAATTTCCCAGCTCCCCTTGTTGATTCCTTCACTTTGATCCACCAGAAGACAGTCGTTGTCACTTGTGTCGCGTTTGCCTTTGAAACAAATTGAGACTTTGTTTCCGGAGGTGTCGACCTGTTAACATCAGAGATACAAAACAAATAAATGAGTAACGCTGGTGAAGGTGAATGTGTTCTGTTCTTCTTTCTCTCTCTGGATGTTTGTGTTGTTCAGCTGAAACTATTCTAGTGAGGGTCCTGTTTCAGTTACCATGGTAACTGACTGTGTGAACCTAACCTACTCGCTGGCAGTTTTGTATTAAAACGTATTAAAGCATATTAAAGCGTATTAAAATATATTAAAGCATATTAAAGCGTATTAAAATATATTAAAGCATATTAAAGTGTATTAAAGTATATTAAAGCATATCAAAATATATTAAAGCGTATTAAAGCATATTAAAATATATTAAAGCGTATTAAAATATATTAAAGCATATTAAAGCGTATTAAAGTATATTAAAATATATTAAAGCTTATTAAAGCTTATTAAATCATATTAAAACATATTAAAGCATATTAAAGTATATTAAAGAGTATTAAAGTGATTTACGTTGTGTCAGCATATTTTCCATCGTGAGCAGTGATATAGAGTCACTGTCTCTGTTCTCTAAACCAACTTCACACACCTCAAACATTTAAGAACATTATGTGAAAAAAGAAAGAAATAAAACATTGTGCTTCACATAATAATGATAGTATTAGAAAACTGCTGTGTAAAGCTCTGCATTGTAACTCTACTGAGAAGAGTTATAAAAACCTAACAGCTGCTGATGAATAATGTTTACTACAAACTTTACTACAGAGAACATTCTGCTGAACTATCTCATTAAAAGCAATGTTTGTCACATATCTGCAGGCTGCAAGCAGTAAGTAAAGAAGTAAAACTTTATTTATATCATGCCTTTTTTAACACAAGACATCGACACGCAAAGAAAAAGAGATTGAGAACATTTTAAAAAACACATTCAAGAATACATGCAGACATAGGAACACAGAAAGCATCCAGCAACCAGTCTCCACTCAGAGCACACACAGCTGAACTTATCCAAAGTACGTTTGTTTGAGAGTAAAAGTGAAGCATTGTTCCAGACACAAAGGATCAGCAAGGACAAAGACTTACAGCTGTTAACCCTTTATTGGTTATTTAAGGACAAAGACTGGGAGCTGTTCAAACTGGAAGATTAATCTTACTTACAAACAACTTCTGGTAAACTTTTCCAAAGAAGGTTACGGGACAGTCTTTGATGTCTACATCAGTGCTGGTTGTAAAAGGAGTTGCTTGTCCTGTTGAAATGGAGACATGATGAGAGTCAGTTAGTGAACTGAAGTCAGTCAGCAGGTTGGACCACAGGTAAAAACTGCATAGACTAATGTTAAAGAACAAAGAGCTCTGAGGAGCCTCAGCAGCCATGTAGACTCACAGATCAACATTTTAGATCCATAATCACAAACAAGCTGGCTCAAAGTTCAGTAACAAGTCAGCTGGACAATGACCTTCCTGCCTCAGTTCAAATCATTCTTCCTGTTGCTCCTCAGAGTGTCAGATCATCTGATATCAGTCAGGTCTGCTGACCCTAAACTCATGTTGTACATCTCAACTTTCTTATTTGGTCTTTCCTCGCTTCTCGACCCTCACTGGAATCCAAAGTTGTTCCGATCCATCACAACATAACTGGACAGGCAGATTACAGATTCAATTCAAATTCATCACTCCCATATTTATATTTTCTGATTCACCGTCTAGTTAAAAACCTGTGTTAGTTATCGGTCTGATCAACAAAAGAAGGATAAAGAACTTTCTACATTTATTCAGAATGTGTCTTCATGTGATCTGTTATTTATAACTATAAATTAACTATATTTATAGTTATATCAGTTAACTTGAATTATAGGTGAATGAAAGTCATCAAGAAACACATTTTAACACATTTGTATTTTAACATTATTTATCATCATTTCTATTCAGTCACACGTAGGGTTGCAACATTTCAGGAATTAACGGGAATAAACTGGAAATGTACAAAGTTGTGTGTTAGACTATAACAGGGAACTTAACACTAGAACCGCCAGAGGGGGTCATTTTTACCCCCTGTCAGCAATCGCAAAGATGTCATTTCTTGAAGCAGTTAAGTTGTTAATTTTTATCTCTTTAAGTAATAAGTAAGACAAAATAACTATTTACATTTCAGTTGAGTGGAGTTTATTAATTTTAGGCCTACAATTGTTTTAATTATTTCATTATAGATCGAAAAGGTCAGATAGGTCAAATTCGACTGTACCGGACTGTTAAATTGTTAAATAATTTAATTAAGAGTATTTATTTATTGTATTAGAAGAAAGTTAAAAGTTAAAACAGTTAAAAACACATTTTGGATAATAATGTGTTGTTTTAGTTAGGCTACTGGGAATAAAGAAACTGAGCGCTCACAATTTACAATTGCTTTATTTACAGATAGAAAAGGTAAAAGATTCACCAATAAACTATGAGCTACAACAAACAAACAACAAAATGATTCATACATTTAAATAATTTAATTATTGTAGAAGAAGAACAATTAAAAGTTAAAAATGAATTTTGGATAATAACGCGTTTTATGAAGGGAATAAATAAACGGAGCGCTATCTCTCGCACACACACACACACACACACACACACACACACACACACACACACACACACACACACTCCTCATCTGTTCACCCATAGGGCCAAAATAAAGAAATAAAACTAAACATAAATATATGCTGTAAATTGAGGCGAAATAAACCTAAACTGAATTTGGCTTTCAATTTCCGTTCTCACTTATAAATATTGAAACAACAGACAGCAAACTTGAACACTGAAGCTGCCACAGCAAGCGTCAAGAACACTGAAATTATGAATGAAAACTGCAACAATCAGTGGGGTGTACATCGGCGATTGCACGCAACCCCCGCCGCGGCTACTCTGACACTGCTCATTTAGCGCGCACTAGGCAATCTTACCGTGCCCAAGCACGTTTGCCCCCTAAAGTCCTTATTATTTGGCTAGTGTGAGTGCAAGTGTACCCTGCTTGAGGGAGAAGAAGCCAATTTTCCAGGGAATCGCAGCACGCAGCATCCAGCGTGCTGTGTGGACTTCATTACATCTGCTGCACCGCTGCTACCACAACTATCAAATGCTAAGTTTATTGTCTGTGACTGTGACCCTCATAAAAGTAATATTTTACAAATCTGCATTATATAAACTAACAAAATTCGTTAAAGTAAGTCATTTGGCGACTTCTAAGTCATTAAACTAAGTCTTACTTTTACTAGAGTAATCTACCTCGTTCGCTGAGTGAACTCTCCCGTTCTCTCTTATAAACGAGTCGGACAACAACTTATATCAAACATGAAGCAAAGTGAAAAAATAATAAAGTACATAATAACACCCCCCCCCCCCCCCCCCCCCCCCACGGAAGTGTTGAGCACGGCATTATACAGCGGTTTTATAAGGGGTAAAAATGAACCCCTCGGCGGTTCGAGGTATAAATGATCATATTTTTTTTTCTTTTTATCCCACACCCCCCATAATTCACTAGATGATTAATAAACCCATTTTAGGAAAAGTCATGAACTGAAAGGTGTAGGGGTTTTAATTTAACAGAGTTACATGCATTTGAAAACGCCAGGGGGGTAAAAATGACCCCTTGGCGGTTCTAGTGTTAAATGTTAGAAAATAACATCTTGTAGCTTAATCTTGGTTAAATTAACCAGATTTAATGTAAATCCAGTGTAATGCATGCACACATTGATTTTACTCTACATTCATGTTTTTGTTGTTCAATGAAAGAATTGATGAACCCTTACGCCTCACTTATAAAGGTTGCTTTGAGTTCATTAGGGACAAAAATGTCAGCGTAAAAAACATCAATGAAATATTATTCATTATTTTCTACGTTCAATTAATTATTTTTTAAACAAACATCAGTCCTGATAATAAATATCAAATATTCATTTTCAGAATTTTAACCCTTTAAATGCCAGTTTGTTCACATATAACCTGTTTTTAAAATGAAAAAAAAAATATATATATATATTTTCCTATATACTGAATGGAAAGTGATTATTGGGGGTGGGTGGGGTAATCACTGTCTGGGATATGTCAATGATTAGCAACAACACTTATTTTGATGCGTTTTGATTTTTTGTGCAGTGTCAGATTAATAAAAGCAAACTCCCTCTGGAATCCTTAGGGACAAAAATGTCCCATTGAAACCTTTTAACTACATTTTTAACCCCCCTGCCAAAAAATGACTCTTTCTGTCGTTTGGGAGACAGGCCTTCAGACCAAATGTTAGTTTTTATTGTTTTTATTGTTTTTCACCAGATATAAACTTCATTCATCTGTATTTTACCTATGGGACAATTCCCCAGTCCTGCTCCTTCTGGATTATGAAGCACAGCAGACCAGTGAAAAATGTGGTTGCATCCAAAATGACCTGGATGTGTTGGTGTGGGTGTCAGAGTGTGTACTTTATGTGTGTATTTAAGAAAAAAGTGTGTGTGTGTGTGTGTGTGTGTGTGTGTGTGTGTGTGTGTGTGTGTGTGTGTGTGTGTGTGTGTGTGTGCAGGTACAAATAAATACTTTATATTGACTTGCAGGTCTGTCTTTATCGCTCTCTCTCTCTCTCTCTCACACACACACACACTCACACACACACACACACACACACACATATATATATACACAAACACACACACACACACACTCTCTCAGAGAGAGAGAGATTTAGACATAATGCTATAAATGCAGACGTGTAAAACAATGCATGACAGTTTTCACTGGTCTGCTGTGGGTTAGGGTTAGGGTCTGCTGTGGGTTAGGGTCTGCTGTGGGTTAGGGTCTGCTGTGGGTTAGGGTCTGCTGTGGGTTAGGGTTAGGGTCTGCTGTGGGTTAGGGTCTGCTGTGGGTTGGGGTTAGGGTCTGCTGTGGGTTAGGGTTAGGGTCTGCTGTGGCTTAGGGTTAGGGTCTGCTGTGGGTTAGGGTTAGGGTCTGCTGTGGGTTACGGTTAGGGTCTGCTGTGGGTTAGGGTCTGCTGTGGGTTAGGGTTAGGGTCTGCTGTGGGTTAGGGTTAGGGTCTGCTGTGGGTTAGGGTTAGGGTCTGCTGTGGGTTAGGGTTAGGGTCTGCTGTGGGTTAGGGTCTGCTGTGGGTTAGGGTTAGGGTCTGCTGTGGGTTAGGGTCTGCTGTGGGTTAGGGTTAGGGTCTGCTGTGGGTTAGGGTTAGGGTCTGCTGTGGGTTAGGGTCTGCTGTGGGTTAGGGTTAGGGTCTGCTGTGGGTTAGGGTCTGCTGTGGGTTAGGGTTAGGGACTGCTGTGGGTTAGGGTCTGCTGTGGGTTAGGGTTAGGGTCTGCTGTGGGTTAGGGTTAGGGTCTGCTGTGGGTTAGGGTTAGGGTATGCTAACATCATGAAGCCCTGGCTCTAAAATGACAGCCCAGAACACAGGAATGTATGAAAGAGTCATTTTTTGGCAGAAGGGTCAAAAATGTAGTTATAATGGGTTTAATGGGACATTTCTGTCCCTGAGGATTCATTATAGACCTATTATATGTGATTTATTCAAAGAATGTATTATAGACCTATTATATGTGATTGATGTTTATGTGTATATACAGGTGATACAGTTTGTATGAATTACCCCAAATTTCCAGTTCATTCCCGTTAATTCACATGAATTCCAATTCAGTCCCGAAACGTTTTAACAGCGCCCTCTAGGGCCCGAGATCTGATGAATGTGACAACCAAGCCCGTTCTCCCCTACACAGAATGAATACACAGTCATGTGTGTTCTTACCTGACACATGGCTGACTGTAGCCAGGGAGACCAACAGCAGGAGGAAGAGGACCATCCTGAAGGAGATCAATCAGCTGACAGAGAGCTGGAGGACACACAGTCACATATCTCTGACATCAGTTGAGTTGACTTTATTTCAGAGTGAGTGTCACAGTGGGAAAAGATCCCATTTCCATCACACATGACATAAATACACAGCACAGCAATCATTCAGTCTGTCTCTGTATGTCCAAACAGGACATTTATTAAAAATAGATACAGTAAATACAACTGAGATACAGCTGAAGCATGACAAAAAGAAATACATATAATAAATAGTGTGGGATTAGAGTGGGAGCTTGATCCTTTTTACTGGTTACTGCTTTCAGAGAATCAATGTAATGAGATCATTCAACTAAACACTGCTCTGAAGTTTGAGGGAGATTTGGAAATGATGACGTGTGTATGTGCAATTTATTTACTATATAATTGAATGAATTGTGTCTTTTGCAGCGAGTAGATTCAAGGTCTTTGTTACTTAGCTTCATGCTGTCATCTGAAGCACAGAAATATTATCTGTCCAAAACTTAAGCAAATGTTCTCAGTTATATAATAAGAACATTAGCTACTTTTATTCTCTCTTATATTAACCCTTAAACAGGCAGCGTGCACCAGGAGATACAGACTCCTTAACACCTGTTTCAGACCACGATTAGTTAAGATGGTTATTTAATTGTATGTGCCTTGAATTGGGACGACTAGATTGGTAGAATTGAAGCTTGTAGTTGGTTTATACTTTGATAGAAATGATAAAACTAGTATGTGTGATATGAATGAGCAGAGAAAGCAAGAATGTATAAAGCATTCAGTTGTTTACCATTATGACCATTTTATACCTTAATAGGGACAATGGAGGAGATACGACTCCAAAATATACAAAATATTTTAAAAGTAGATTTGTGGAAATGTTTTATTTTGGTGCACATGAGATAACTAGCATTTTAGTTTTCTCATCTCATTTTCCACTCGTGCCTGTTTAAGGGTTAAACGTACAGCTTTGATCACTGTCAGTAAACCTGCCAGTAAACTAGTCCTTTTACTTTGCTGGGTTAGGGTTAGTAAAGTAATACCTTCTGTCTTATGATTGAGCTCTTTCTTGTGCACTCTATGTCCTTTTAATGATGTTAAAGCTAATCATTATTTTATATTTAATGCTCTATCCTAGTATTGCATTTCTCTCTCTTCCTTTTTTTCTGTACGTTGTTTTTATTTTTATTATTATTTATGCCAACTTGCCATAAACACAAACATAGGTGCATATTTAGTTAATGTCAAGATGTCATAATCGAGACAACCCGAACCATGTCAACTTGTCATTACAAACACCAAATGACACTTAACCCTTAAACAGGCAAGAGTGGAAAATGAGATGAGAAAACTAAAATGCTAGTTATCTCATGTGCACCAAAATAAAACATTTCCACAAATCTACTTTTAAAATATTTTGTATATTTTGGAGTCGTATCTCCTCCATTGTCCCTATTAAGGTATAAAATGGTCATAATGGTAAAAAAATGAATGCTTTATACATTCTTGCTTTCTCTGCTCATTCATATCACACATACTAGTTTTATCATTTCTATCAAAGTATAAACCAACTACAAGCTTCAATTCTACCAATCTAGTCATCCCAATTCAAGGCACATACAATTAAATAACCATCTTAACCAATCGTGGTCTGAAACAGGTGTTAAGGAGTCTGTATCTCCTGGTGCACGCTGCCTGTTTAAGGGTTAATGACAACAGGCGTGAACGTTAATGCCATTGACATAATGTTTCTGACGCGTTCATGTCTGTGTCATGTCACTCTTATGACCCTCAAGTAAAGTGTTACCAACACATTTAGACAGCCCTATTGTAGTGTATTTTCTGCTACAGATTTATATTACTCTAATACTAAAAGTTCTGCTTCTTTTAAAAGGCCTTAGTATGAACCTTTGTTCATAACAGCCAGAGTCTTCATATAAAAACTGGCTCCAACCAGAATAATGACCATTAATATCTGGGAGATGTCAGACAGTAAAGGTATTGGAACTTGAATATAAACAAGTATAGATTGTGTCCTTTTAAGGATGAAAGCAGAGTGCTCTTGGGAAGATGTATACATGTATGGGCTGTAACTTCAGTATAAAAGATCGTACACGAAGGCAGAACGCCAGAAACAGAAGGAAGGCTCCATTGGACTCGGGACACCTTTAATTCAGCAGCCTCAAATTGATAAAGTTCTGTCTCCACTGACCGAGGCAGGGCTCTGATTGACTGATAATAAAGAAAACTAAAAAGAACTTCAATTTGGTTTTTAATCTACTCTTCTCACTCAGAGGGGTGGTCTATAATTTACCACACTATCTACACACACAATGATTTTAGTGCAAAGAGTTAAAAAAGGAGAAAATGGATCATTCAACTGGAAAATAGTAAGAACTTGTATTTTGAAGTCAGGGCATCAGTTTGAAAGTCCTCTAAAACAAGATGCATGAATGTATGCTGTAGTAACTATGGACTCAAGGTTGAAAGCCCTTCTAGGTCCCTGGTGAGTCACAAGGGTTAACGATGCGATGGGTAGAGCAATCAGTTCAGAGAGACAGAGATGAGTGGTCAGGTTGTCTTACCTTCTGGAGGCTTTCCGACCAATCTGGAGGAGAATGTCTTGTGAGGCTTCGTCACCTACAATGCCTCTCTACCACCGAACAGGCGACATATATACAGACAGGGCAGACTGGTGTCACGGGTTTCAGGGTTTGTGGGCGGGTCATATTTAACGTCATTTTCCAACTGTCTGAGACTGTCGAACATTTTTTTGATTTTTTTGACACCTGCCGCACCTCATCCATCACAACTCAGAAAGTTTGATGCTGCTCTGCTGCATTCCTCGCAGGTGTCATGGAGTCGGTTCCAGCTTTGAGAAAAACAAGAAACTGTTATGCAAGTAGTTCTTTACGTAACCAGCCAACATATCATCTAACCCTGACCCTTTCCAAGAGTCCTGATTGGCTTTTTGATGAGTTTGAGTTAACAGTGTCCAGGAAGAGAAGCATGAACGCTCAGAACACTTTACACACAGTTTGGTTCATATGGTCACATGTTGAACTTCGGTCCTGTGACTGCAGTAAATCTGCTCGATTACTTAACTTCAGTCTTCATCTTAAAATATGAGACAGAGAACAGAAGTCATCAAACAGCCAACTGGGATCTTTATTCAGCAACAGATACAAACAGCAACGAACGGCAAAGCAGCCCCGAAACCCCGAGGCCCCCCAAGGTCCCCCGAAGCCCGAAGCCCCCCGAGGCCCCGAGGCCCCTTACAGACCCTTTATACCATTGGTTGCGTGTGGTGTCGTGTGTCATCGTGTGAGTGCACCAGGTCAAGTTGGCATGTTCAGGCTAATATTCAGTTCCTGGAACTCTATTCTTAAATGATGGTGACCAAGATCTCATGGACATGGAGAAACCCTAACCCTAACCCCTAACCCTAACTCCTTACAGGGAGCTGATGGAATAAACATGGTAAGGCCTGTTGAGAAATCTACTAACCTTTAACCTCTACTGGTGTTTTCCTCATTCTCCTTTCTGATACACACATGTAGGATCTGCTCCTACATGACAGTAACCATGCTCATTATAAGGCTGCATTTAAAACATTCAACTTCAGATCTCTTTCCCATCATCTGGATTATTCACACAACACTAAGAGTAGTTCCAGATTTAGGGCAGTTGTACCAACTATTACTATTATAACTATTTTCTGAAGATTTCTTCTTCATTTGCATCTGAATCAAATATCATATGATACTATAGCGTGACATTTACTTGTAAGGACTGAATGTGACATTCCTCTTCAAAGTACCAACCCTAATCATGACACTTGAAAACCTGCCAAGAATGTAAATGCTACTTCAACTGAGCCCCATTATGAGACACGTAGTGAGGCGATGAGTGTTCAAACCCACCCTCAGGTGCTTAGTGCTTATGTGACATTTATAAAACTAGCCGAGTCACATTCCTACTAACTTATGTGATTAGCTCAATATGCAAATGTCTTTATAACAATGGCATCCTGACTTCTGGCTTTGTTGCTGTTTGCTGCAGGGCCTCTTAGCCGGTGAATCCAGTTCTGACTCCTGAATGCATCACAAGGCTTCAAACAGGTCATACAGTGTGTGTGTGTGTGTGTGTGTGTGTGTGTGTGTGTCCCTCATGCAAACCAAACCTCCACACAGAGAGACCAGCTGCACACACAAAGATTAATAATATAATATTATACTTAAATGCAACACTTCAATCAGATAGACTTCATCAGGCATTAGCTCTCCTCTCTGCTGTGTGTGTGTGTGTGTGTGTGTGTGTGTGTGTGTCCCTCATGCAAACCAAACCTCCACACAGAGAGACCAGCTGCACACACAAAGATTAATAATATAATATTATACTTAAATGCAACACTTCAATCAGATAGACTTCATCAGGCATTAGCTCTCCTCTCTGCTGTGTGTGTGTGTGTGTGTGTGTGTGTGTGTGTGTGTGTGTGTGTGTGTGTGTGTGTGTCTATGTGTGTGTGTGTGTGTGTGTGTGTGTGTGTGTGTGGTAATATAAAACATATTGTTCTTAAATGATGACAGTTAACATTAAATGACATGAATAATGGTTGTGATCAGCGTTGGTGCTTTTCTAGTATCGTGCACAGAGACGCTTCTGGCTAGCTTACATATCTATATATATATATATATATGTATATAGATATGTAAAACTTTTTATTTTTTATTTATTTATGTATTTTTTGCATTGTCACATAACCCAATAACTTACATGTAGCTGTAACGGGTCTGTATTCATTTTATAAATGCATTATTATTTATTTGGAAGCAGCAGTTTGTGTGGCCTGGGATCTCCCCCCCAGACTTCCCTCTCCCCAGCCACTTCGTCCAGCTCTTCCCGGGGGATCCCGAGGTGTTCCCAGGCCAGCGGAGAGACATAGTCTCTCCAGCGTGTCCTGGGTCTCCTACCGGTGGGACGGGCCCTGAACACCTCACCAGGGAGGCGTCCGGGAGGCATCCTGATTAGATGCCCGAGCCTCCTCATCTGGCTCCTCTCAACGCGGAGGAGCAGCGGGTCTACTCCGAGCTCCTCACCCTATCTCTAAGGGAGAGCCCAGCCAGCCTACGGACCCTAACCCTAACCCCATCTCTAAGGGAGAGCCCAGCCAGCCTACGGACCCTAACCCCATCTCTAAAGGAGAGCCCAGCCAGCCTACGGACCCTAACCCCATCTCTAAGGGAGAGCCCAGCCAGCCTACGGACCCTAACCCTTACCCCATCTCTAAGGGAGAGCCCAGCCAGCCTACGGACCCTAACCCTAACCCTATCTCTAAGGGAGAGCCCAGCCAGCCTACGGACTCTAACCCTTACCCTATCTCTAAGGGAGAGCCCAGCCAGCCTACGGACCCTAACCCTAACCCTAACCCCATCTCTAAGGGAGAGCCCAGCCAGCCTACGGACCCTAAGCCTAACCCCATCTCTAAGGGAGAGCCCAGCCAGCCTACGGACCCTAACCCTAACCCCATCTCTAAGGGAGAGCCCAGCCAGCCTACGGACCCTAACCCTAACCCCATCTCTAAGGGAGAGCCCAGCCAGCCTACGGACCCTAACCCTAACCCCATCTCTAAGGGAGAGCCCAGCCGGCCTACGGACCCTAACCCCATCTCTAAGGGAGAGCCCAGCCAGCCTATGGACCCTAACCCTAACCCTAACCCCATCTCTAAGGGAGAGCCCAGCCAGCCTACGGACCCTAACCCTAACCCCATCTCTAAGGGAGAGCCCAGCCAGCCTACGGACCCTAATCCTAACCCCATCTCTAAGGGAGAGCCCAGCCAGCCTACGGACCCTAACCCCATCTCTAAGGGAGAGCCCAGCCAGCCTACGGACCCTAACCCTAACCCTATCTCTAAGGGAGAGCCCAGCCAGCCTACGGACTCTAACCCTAACCCCATCTCTAAGGGAGAGCCAAGCCAGCCTACGGACCCTAACCCTAACCCCATCGCTAAGGGAGAGCCCAGCCAGCCTACGGACCCTAACCCTAACCCCATCTCTAAGGGAGAGCCCAGCCAGCCTACGGACCCAAACCCTAACCCCATCTCTAAGGGAGAGCCCAGCCAGCCTACGGACCCTAACGCTAACCCCATCTCTAAGGGAGAGCCCAGCCAGCCTACGGACCCTAACCCTAACCCCATCTCTAAGGGAGAGCCCAGCCAGCCTACGGACCCTAACCCCATCTCTAAGGGAGAGCCCAGCCAGCCTACGGACCCTAACCCTAACCCCATCTCTAAGGGAGAGCCCAGCCAGCCTACGGACCCTAACCCTAACCCCATCTCTAAGGGAGAGCCCAGCCAGCCTACGGACCCTAACCCCATCTCTAAGGGAGAGCCCAGCCAGCCTACGGACCCTAACCCCATCTCTAAGGGAGAGCCCAGCCAGCCTACGGACCCTAACCCTAACCCCATCTCTAAGGGAGAGCCCAGCCAACCTACGGACCCTAACCCCATCTCTAAGGGAGAGCCCAGCCAGCCTACGGACCCTGACCCTAACCCCATCTCTAAGGGAGAGCCCAGCCAGCCTACGGACCCTAACCCCATCTCTAAGGGAGAGACCAGCCAGCCTACGGACCCTAACCCTAACCCCATCTCTAAGGGAGAGCCCAGCCAGCCTACGGACCCTAACCCCATCTCTAAGGGAGAGCCCAGCCAGCCTACGGACCCTAACCCTAACCCCATCTCTAAGGGAGAGCCCAGCCAGCCTACGGACCCTAACCCTAACCCCATTTCTAAGGGAGAGCCCAGCCAGCCTACGGACCCTAACCCCATCTCTAAGGGAGAGACCAGCCAGCCTACGGACCCTAACCCTAACCCCATCTCTAAGGGAGAGCCCAGCCAGCCTACGGACCCTAACCCTAACCCCATCTCTAAGGGAGAGCCCAGCCAGCCTACGGACCCTAACCCTAACCCCATCTCTAAGGGAGAGCCCAGCCAGCCTACGGACCCTAACCCCATCTCTAAGGGAGAGCCCAGCCAGCCTACGGACCCTAACCCTAACCCCATCTCTAAGGGAGAGCCCAGCCAGTCTACGGACCCTAACCCCATCTCTAAGGGAGAGCCCAGCCAGCCTACGGACCCTAACCCCATCTCTAAGGGAGAGACCAGCCAGCCTACGGACCCTAACCCTAACCCCATCTCTAAGGGAGAGCCCAGCCAGCCTACGGACCCTAACCCTAACCCCATCTCTAACGGAGAGCCCAGCCAGCCTATAGACCCTAACCCCATCTCTAAGGGAGAGCCCAGCCAGCCTACGGACCCTAACCCTAACCCCATCTCTAAGGGAGAGCCCAGCCAGCCTACGGACCCTAACCCTAACCCCATCTCTAAGGGAGAGCCCAGCCAGCCTACGGACCCTAACCCCATCTCTAAGGGAGAGCCCAGCCAGCCTACGGACCCTAACCCTAACCCCATCTCTAAGGGAGAGCCCAGCCAGTCTACGGACCCTAACCCCATCTCTAAGGGAGAGCCCAGCCAGCCTACGGACCCTAACCCTAACCCCATCTCTAAGGGAGAGCCCAGCCAGCCTACGGACCCTAACCCCATCTCTAAGGGAGAGCCCAGCCAGCCTACGGACCCTAACCCCATCTCTAAGGGAGAGACCAGCCAGCCTACGGACCCTAACCCTAACCCCATCTCTAAGGGAGAGCCCAGCCAGCCTACAGACCCTAACCCCATCTCTAAGGGAGAGCCCAGCCAGCCTACGGACCCTAACCCTAACCCCATCTCTAAGGGAGAGCCCAGCCAGCCTACGGACCCTAACCCTTACCCCATCTCTAAGGGAGAGCCCAGCCAGCCTACGGACCCTAACCCTAACCCCATCTCTAAGGGAGAGCCCAGCCAGCCTACGGACCCTAACCCCATCTCTAAGGGAGAGCCCAGCCAGCCTACGGACCCTAACCCTAACCCTAACCCCATCTCTAAGGGAGAGCCCAGCCAGCCTACGGACCCTAACCCCATCTCTAAGGGAGAGCCCAGCCAGCCTACGGACCCTAACCCTAACCCCATCTCTAAGGGAGAGCCCAGCCAGCCTACGGACCCTAACCCTAACCCTATCTCTAAGGGAGAGCCCAGCCAGCCTACGGACCCTAACCCTAACCCTATCTCTAAGGGAGAGCCCAGCCAGCCTACGGACCCTAACCTTAACCCCATTTCTAAGGGAGAGCCCAGCCAGCCTACGGACCCTAACCCTAACCCCATCTCTAAGGGAGAGCCCAGCCAGCCTACGGACCCTAACCCTAACCCTATCTCTAAGGGAGAGCCCAGCCAGCCTACGGACTCTAACCCTAACCCCATCTCTAAGGGAGAGCCCAGCCAGCCTACGGACCCTAACCCTGACCCCATCTCTAAGGGAGAGCCCAGCCAGCCTACGGACTCTAACCCTAACCCCATCTCTAAGGGAGAGCCCAGCCAGCCTACGGACCCTAACCCTAACCCCATCTCTAAGGGAGAGCCCAGCCAGCCTACGGACCCTAACCCCATCTCTAAGGGAGAGCCCAGCCAGCCTACGGACCCTAACCCCATCTCTAAGGGAGAGCCCAGCCAGCCTACGGACCCTAACCCTAACCCCATCTCTAAGGGAGAGACCAGCCAGCCTACAGACCCTAACCCCATCTCTAAGGGAGAGCCCAGCCAGCCTACGGACCCTAACCCTAACCCCATCTCTAAGGGAGAGCCCAGCCAGCCTACGGACCCTAACCCTAACCCCATCTCTAAGGGAGAGCCCAGCCAGCCTACGGACCCTAACCCTAACCCCATCTCTAAGGGAGAGCCCAGCCAGTCTACGGACCCTAACCCCATCTCTA
This sequence comes from Scomber colias, assembly GCA_021039105.1. Taxonomy (NCBI): domain Eukaryota; kingdom Metazoa; phylum Chordata; class Actinopteri; order Scombriformes; family Scombridae; genus Scomber; species Scomber colias. The sequence goes on from JAJDFG010000786.1 coordinate 40,741, forward strand.
AGGGAGAGCCCAGCCAGCCTACGGACCCTAACCCTAACACCATCTCTAAGGGAGAGCTCAGCCAGCCTACGGACCCTAACCCCATCTCTAAGCGAGAGCCCAGCCAGCCTACGGACCCTAACCCCATCTCTAAGGGAGAGACCAGCCAGCCTACGGACCCTAACCCTAACCCCATCTCTAAGGGAGAGCCCAGCCAGCCTACGGACCCTAACCCTAACCCCATCTCTAAGGGAGAGCCCAGCCAGCCTACGGACCCTAACCCTAACCCCATCTCTAAGGGAGAGCCCAGCCAGCCTACGGACCCTAACCCCATCTCTAAGGGAGAGACCAGCCAGCCTACGGACCCTAACCCTAACCCCATCTCTAAGGGAGAGCCCAGCCAGCCTACGGACCCTAACCCTAACCCCATCTCTAAGGGAGAGCCCAGCCAGCCTACAGACCCTAACCCCATCTCTAAGGGAGAGCCCAGCCAGCCTACGGACCCTAACCCTAACCCCATCTCTAAGGGAGAGCCCAGCCAGCCTACGGACCCTAACCCTAACCCCATCTCTAAGGGAGAGCCCAGCCAGCCTACGGACCCTAACCCCATCTCTAAGGGAGAGCCCAGCCAGCCTACGGACCCTAACCCTAACCCCATCTCTAAGGGAGAGCCCAGCCAGTCTACGGACCCTAACCCCATCTCTAAGGGAGAGCCCAGCCAGCCTACGGACCCTAACCCTAACCCCATCTCTAAGGGAGAGCCCAGCCAGCCTACGGACCCTAACCCCATCTCTAAGGGAGAGCCCAGCCAGCCTACGGACCCTAACCCCATCTCTAAGGGAGAGACCAGCCAGCCTACGGACCCTAACCCTAACCCCATCTCTAAGGGAGAGCCCAGCCAGCCTACGGACCCTAACCCTAACCCCATCTCTAAGGGAGAGCCCAGCCAGCCTACAGACCCTAACCCCATCTCTAAGGGAGAGCCCAGCCAGCCTACGGACCCTAACCCTAACCCCATCTCTAAGGGAGAGCCCAGCCAGCCTACGGACCCTAACCCTTTCCCCATCTCTAAGGGAGAGCCCAGCCAGCCTACGGACCCTAACCCTAACCCCATCTCTAAGGGAGAGCCCAGCCAGCCTACGGACCCTAACCCCATCTCTAAGGGAGAGCCCAGCCAGCCTACGGACCCTAACCCTAACCCTAACCCCATCTCTAAGGGAGAGCCCAGCCAGCCTACGGACCCTAACCCTAACCCCATCTCTAAGGGAGAGCCCAGCCAGCCTACGGACCCTAACCCCATCTCTAAGGGAGAGCCCAGCCAGCCTACGGACCCTAACCCTAACCCCATCTCTAAGGGAGAGCCCAGCCAGCCTACGGACCCTAACCCTAACCCTATCTCTAAGGGAGAGCCCAGCCAGCCTACGGACCCTAACCCTAACCCCATCTCTAAGGGAGAGCCCAGCCAGCCTACGGACCCTAACCCCATCTCTAAGGGAGAGCCCAGCCAGCCTACGGACCCTAACCCTAACCCCATCTCTAAGGGAGAGCCCAGCCAGCCGATAGTTAATATAATTGATTTTGTTCTCTTGGTGAGTTCTGGAGAGATTGTGGAGGTGTTGGATTGTGAGGTGGCAGGTTTCTCTGGTATTACTCAGGGGGTCTGTCTCTGGGCAGAGGCTGTTACAGAGGAAGGGTCTGTGGTTATAGGAGTCAGGGTCAGCTTGTGAAGCTTAATGGACCTTTGGATCATGTGTAGAGAGAGAGGGAAGTGTCCAGCTCTGCTCTACATGCATGATTTGGACACTTTAATGGACCTTGAGGACTGAAGATGACATGTCTGTGGGTGTTGTGTCCCACGAGGTGTCTCTGTGTCATTAGAGAGCCTCACACTTCACTTCCATACAGAAATATGAGTTTTATTATACTGTCAAATCATTTTAGCCAGATTGTAATCGGAGGTTTGAATTTATATATTGAGCTTTTGATTCTCTCTCTCTCTCTCTCTCTCTCTCTCTCTCTCTCTCTCTCTCTCTCTCTCATGGAAACAATAATTGGGCTCCATGATGAGACGTGTGGTGATGTGATGAGTGTGACAGGTAATAATCCAACAATGGCGTCCTGACTTCTGGCTTTGATGTCTTTTTGCTGCAGGGCCTCTTAGTGTGTGTGTGTGTGTGTGTGTGTGTGTGTGTGTGTGTGTGTGTGTGTGTGTTGCGGTTTGCTGCAGGGCCTCTTAGCCGGTGAATCCAGTTGTGACTCCTGAATGCATCACGAGGCTTCAAACAGGTCATACAGTGTGTGTGTGTGAGTTCAAACCCGCCCACATGCAAACCAAACCTCCACACAGAGAGACCAGCTGCATTAATGAAGGTGTGTAAGGTGTTTATATGATCAGAGGTTATTAATGAAGGTGTGTAAGGTGTTTATATGATCAGAGGTTATTAATGAAGGTGTGTAAGGTGTTTATATGATCAGAGGTTATTAATGAAGGTGTGTAAGGTGTTTATATGATCAGAGGTTATTAATGAAGGTGTGTAAGGTGTTTATATGATCAGAGGTTATTAATGAAGGTGTGTAAGGTGTTTATATGATCAGAGGTTATTAATGAAGGTGTGTAAGGTGTTTATATGATCAGGTTATTAATGAAGGTGTGTAAGGTGTTTATATGATCAGGTTATTAATGAAGGTGTGTAAGGTGTTTATATGATCAGGTTATTAATGAAGGTGTGTAAGGTGTTTATATGATCAGGTTATTAATGAAGGTGTGTAAGGTGTTTATATGATCAGAGGTTATTAATGAAGGTGTGTAAGGTGTTTATATGATCAGAGGTTATTAATGAAGGTGTGTAAGGTGTTTATATGATCAGGTTATTAATGAAGGTGTGTAAGGTGTTTATATGATCAGAGGTTAGGATCCCTCTGTAGTTATTAGGGTCTCATTTATTTCCATTTGTATAGATTGGGGTGATCAGCCCCTGGTTCTGGTTCCAGACCTCAGGGAAGCAGCCAGTGGTCAGAAACACCTCTCTCTCTCTCTCTCTCTCTCTCTCTCTGATCAAAAAGCCCTTTGAAACTGTCAGCTTAATAAAGGACAAACAGCTTCATGCAAAGTCACATGGAGAATTGCCTGGAGCAAAATACCACACATGAAATAGAGATCATTAGCTTTAGGGCTGACGTCAACTTTGATTGACAAGTGCTCATACAATAACTGGGCTCCATTACGAGACATGTGGTGATGTGATGAGTGTGACAGGTAATAATCATTTAGGTATGTCCTAAATAAAAGCACATGTACATTCAGCTGACTGAACATGGCATCCTGACTTCTTGCTTTATTGTCTTTTTGCTGCAGGGCCTCTTAGCCGGTGAATCCAGTTCTGACTGCAGAAGATGATTTAGTGATGCGTCACAAGGCTTCAAACAGGAATATCATACAGGTGTGTGTGTGTGTGTGTGTGTGTGTGTGAGTGTGTGTGAGTGAGTTCAAACCCGCCCTCATGCAAACCAAACCTCCACACAGAGAGACCAGCTGCACACACAAAGATTAATAATATAATATTATACTTAAATGCAACATTTCAATCAGATAGACTTCATCAGACATTAGCTCTCCTCTCTGCTGTGTGTGTGTGTGTGTGTGTGTGTGTGTGTATGTGAATCAGGGACGTGCTCATGAATATAGAGGGGCGGGGGCTCAAACTCAGTAAAGGGCAGCATGTGTACACAATATGGAAATGAATGTAAAATTAAAAATCTCTCTCTCTCTCTCTCTCTCTCTCTCTCTCTCTCTCTCTCTCTCATTAAAAAGTGCCCTGTGTGTTTTGTTTTTTTACATTAATTTCCATATTGTGTAAAGGTGTGCGCTCTGCACGCACACATGCTGCCCTTTACTGAGTTTGAGCCCCCGCCCCTCTATATTCATGAGCACGTCCCTGAAACCAACAAACATACTAAATGTATTATTGAATAAATGTGGTCAAACTAAAAGCAATACTAGCTCTGAAATAACTGAAACTTACTGCAACTGTATGTCATGATCCTGAAATCATGAAAAATTGTATTCTGAAGTATTATTAAAAAGCGGCGTATAAGACTCACCTTTAACATGACTCTTTTTTTCATTTAAAGTAGGGTGTATGTTGTACACTGTGTCCTATTCACCAGTAAAATGCAGAGAGAGGGTGGATCTGAATATGATCATAGGCAGAGGTGGGAAGTAATGAAGTATTTGTACTTGGTTACTGCACTTAAGTTTCAGGTATCTGTAATCTGTGACAGTGAGTGAGTCAGTGAGGAGAGATTAATGTGATTATCAAAAAGATAACGCGTTATGCCCGGCCATAATATAGGCCTATTCTGTATGCAGCAAAACAGAGCCTGTACTTTCTCACTTTTACTTGAGTTAAGGAGTTGAATCAGTACTTCTACTTTTACTACTTTTTATACAAGTATGTGTACTTCTTCTTAAGAAGGATACAGAGTGTGAGTAAGTAGGCTCTGATCATAGGTCTGTAAAAGGCCGTCCACCAGGGGCGGACTCCATTCCAGCCCACTCTTTTCATGCAGATATCAGATATATTATGATAACAATTATTTTAATGATTCTTTTTTTATTGCAACATATTGCCAATAAAATCAAAGTATATTGCAAGAATCCCATATCACACAAGTATTTCTGATTTGATATTACAAATCCAGTGGTTAAGTGTTTCAAACAGGATTTTGAGAGCCTATGGTAGTTGGTAAGGATCGACCAATAATCAGCATGGACGATAATATCGGACGATATTCTGCATTTTAATGATAATCTGCATCGGCTGGTTTTTCCACCGATAACCAATAAAATAAGTTTATTTTAAAAGACGCTCCTTTGGCTCTTATGCAGCCGTCTCTCTCTGCCTGAAGTCTCCACTCTGGGCTGTGTGACTATGTCCCGCCTACAGAGCACACTGATTGGCTGCACGGCACAAGTGACAGCCAATCAACACTGCAGCTTCTAGATGCAGAGCCACAGACAAGAGAGGAGGAGAGGAGGAGAGGAGAGGGGAGGAGGGGAGGAGAGGAGGGGAGAGGAGAGGAGGAGTAGAGGAGGAGGAGAGGAGAGGAGAGGAGGAGAGGAGAGGAGAGGAGAGGATGACGAGGAGGAGAGGGGAGGAGGAGAGGAGAGGAGAGGAGGAGTAGAGAGGAGAGGAGAGGAGGAGAGGAGAGGAGAGGAAGAGAGGATAGGAGGAGAGGGGGAGAGGAAAGATGAGGAGGTGGAGAGGAGAGGAGAGGAGAGGAGGAGAGGAGAAGAGGAGAGGAGAGAAGAGGAAGACAGGAGAGGAGGAGAGGAGGAGAGGAGAGAGGAGAGGAGGAGAGGAGAGAGGAGAGGAGGTGGAGAGGAGAGGAGAGGAGAGGAGAGGAGGAGAGGAGAGGAGAGGAGAGGAAGACAGGAGAGGAGGAGAGGAGAGAGGAGAGGAGGAGAGGAGAGAGGAGAGGAGGAGAGGAGAGAGGAGAGGAGGTGGAGAGGAGAGGAGAGGAGAGGAGAGGAGGAGAGGAGAGGAGAGGAGAGGAGAGGAGGAGGAGAGGAGAGGAGAGGGGGAGAGGAGGAGAGGAGAGGAGATGAGAGGGGGAGAGAGGAGAGGAGAGGAGAGCAGAGGAGAGGAGAGGAGGGAAGGGGAGGGGAGGAGAGGAGAGGAGAGGAGAGGAAAGAGAGGAGAGGAGGAGAGAGGAGATGAGAGGGGGAGAGGGGGAGAGGAGATGAGAGGGGGAGAGGGGGAGAGGAGAGGAGAGGAGAGGAGAGGAAGAGAGGAGAGGAGGAGAGAGGAGATGAGAGGGGGAGAGGAGAGGAGGAGAGGAGAAGAAGAGAGGACAGGAGGAGAGGAGGAGAGAGGAGGTAGAGAGGAGAGGAGAGGAGAGGAGAGGAGAGGAGAGGAGAGGAGAGGAGAGGAGGAGAGGAGGAGAGGAGAGGAGAGGAGGAGAGGAGGAGGAGAGGAGAGGAGGAGAGGAGGAGAGGAGGAGAGAGAAGGTAGAGAGGAGGAGAGAGGAGAGGAGAGGAGAGGAGAGGAAGAGAGGAGAGGAGAGGAGAGGAGAGGAGAGGAGAGGAGAGGAGAGGAGAGGAGAGGAGAGGAGAGGAGGAGAGAGGAGGGTAGAGAGGAGAGGAGAGGAGAGGAAGAGAGGAGAGGAGAGGAGAGGAGGAGAGGAGAGGAGAGGAGAGGAGAGGAGGAGAGGAGAGGAAAAGAGGAGAGGAGAGGAGGAGAGGAGAGGAAGAGAGAGGAGGACGGACAACTAATTAAATATTAAAATCAAATTCAGTCCTGTCGTCTGTTTTTCCATTTCCTATTTTTAATCTGAGCCTAAAATTGAAATATGAAAAAACAGGATTTTTTTTGGGTTTTATAATAAAAAGAAAAAAACTAAATAACCAGAAGTCAGTTTTTCATTATTTGATTTTTGATGAATTAAAATGGAAAGAAGGAATGATACACGGATTGTATTTGTACATAATACATTATCAATAATAATAAAAACACACAAACTTAAATATAGTGAACATTAACTATGTGAATTTAATGTGTATAAGATTCCTGGTCAATAGGCCTACCATTCATTCATTTGATTTTCAATAGAAATAGAAAATCAAAGATGAAAATGATTTGGTATTTCATTATTTGTTTGTGAATGGATGTGCTACAAAAAGCAATGATCAACTTGTTATTGAAGCATCATGTTCTGTAGACTTGTCTTCATTTATTGCTCTCTTAGGCTCCAAAACTACAAGTCTAATCAGCAGAGGGTCACGTCTGCTTTTATCACTCACTTCATCACTGTCACAGGTCTGCATCAGAGCTGACCCTCTACTGCCACCCTCAGGCTAAAACATGTAACTGCATCTTACATTAATCCAAAGGCCAGCTTTTGAGAATAACGCTGCTGGGGGGGGGGGGGGGGGGGGGGGGGTATAGCCTACATGGCTTTATGTTACTCAGGAGTTGATCAGACTGGCATCTCAAGCTGAACAACATCTCTGGTGGCGTTTTAGAGACTAAGAGCAGGTCAGGTAGCTCAACATGACTCAATACTGCCATCTTGTGGTCAAAGTGGATGACACAGCCATTTCATGAAAATCATCACTAGGAATCAGATTCTCAACTACAACTAATTAAAGCTGTTGGCATCTTTTGGTAGCATTTAGTCCACCTTTCTTTCAATGAAAACATTAAATAGTTCAACTTTATTTCAGGATGACAGGATGACACAAACCTTTGGTCTCTCCTCTTCTACTGACAGCCGATGTTTGAGAGCTCAGCCAGCATCTCGGGCTTGTGGACGACGTCCTCCATGCGGTCGACCATGCAGCCGGCTCAGGCAGAGCATCGTACTCACCACCGGGGATGCTCTTGAAGCCCTTGATGGTTTCCTTGATGGGGAAACAAGTTTGCCCAAGTGACAAATCTATATGAATACAATAATAACTGTGACATCAATCATCATCAGCTCATATTGAATTGTTGGAAAGATGAGAGCCAACATGAACTGGGACATAATCTGTGGAGAATATGAAACTCCATAATGTGAAGCCATACTGTTGGCTTTCATCTCCTCCACAGATTACACCCCCCAAAAAACCTCCAGTTATTTAACCCTTTATAGGACACTCATTGAAAGGAAGGAAGGAAGGAAGGAAGGAAAGAAAGAGAAGGAGGGAGGGAGGAAGGGAAGAAAGAAGGAAGGAAGAAGAAAGGGAGGAGAGAAGGAGGGAGGGAGGAAGAACAGATGGAAGTAAGGAAGGACGGAGGAAATAAGGAACGAGGGAGGGAGAAAGGAAAAGAGGAAGGGAAGAAAGAAGGCAGGGAGGAAAGAAAGGAAGGAAGGAAGGAAGGTAGGGGGGAGGAAAGAAAGAGAGAAGAAGGGAGGAAAGGAAAAAAAACGGGAGAAGAAAGGGGGATGGAGGAAGGAAAGAAGGAAGGGAGGAGAGAAGGAGGAAGGGAGGAAGAACAGATGGAAGGAAGGACGGAGGAAATAAAGAACGAGACGGGGAGGAAGGAAAAGAGGAAGGGAAGAAAGAAGGCAGGGAGGAAGGAAAGGAAGGAAGGACGGAGGAAGGAAGGGAGGTAGGGGGAGGAAAGAAAGAGAGAAGGAGGGAGGGAGGAAGAACAGATGGAAGGAAGGAAGGATGGAGGAAATAAGGAAGGATGGAGGAAATAAGGAACGAGGGAGGGAGAAAGGAAAAGAGGAGGGGAAGAAAGAAGGCAGGGAGGAAGCAAAGGAAGGAAGGAAGGGAAGGGAAGGAAGGAAGGAAGGAAGGTAGGGAAGGAAGGAGGAAAGAAGGAAGGAAGGTGGGGGAGGAAAGAAAGAGAGAAGGAGAGAAGGGAGGAAGTGAAGAAAGAAGGAAGGAAGGAAGAAGAAAGGGGGATGGAGGAAGGAAAGAAGGAAGGTAGGAGAGAAGGAGGAAGGGAGGAAGAACAGATGGAAGGAAGGACGGAGGAAATAAAGAACGAGACAGGGAGGAAGGAAAAGAGGAAGGGAAGAAAGAAGGCAGGGAGGAAGGAAAGGAAGGAAGGACGGAGGAAGGAAGGGAGGTAGGGGGGAGGAAAGAAAGAGAGAAGGAGGGAGGGAGGAAGAACAGATGGAAGGAAGGAAGGATGGAGGAAATAAGGAAGGATGGAGGAAATAAGGAACGAGGGAGGGAGAAAGGAAAAGAGGAGGGGAAGAAAGAAGGCAGGGAGGAAGCAAAGGAAGGAAGGAAGGGAAGGGAAGGAAGGAAGGAAGGTAGGGAAGGAACGAGGAAAGAAGGAAGGAAGGTGGGGGAGGAAAGAAAGAGAGAAGGAGAGAAGGGAGGAAGTGAAGAAAGAAGGAAGGAAGGAAGAAGAAAGGGGGATGGAGGAAGGAAAGAAGGAAGGGAGGAGAGAAGGAGGGAGGGAGGAAGAACAGATGGAAGGAAGGAAGGACGGAGGAAATTAGGAACGAGGGAGGGAGAAAGGAAAAGAGGAAGGGAAGAAAGAAGGCAGGCAGGAAGGAAAGGAAGGAAGGAAGGACGGAGGAAGGAAGGAAGGTAGGGGGGAGGAAAGAAAGAGAGAAGGAGGGAGGGAGGAAGGGAAGACAGAAGGAAGGAAGAAGAAAGGGGGATGGAGGAAGGAAAGAAGGAAGGAGGGAGGAAGAACAGATGGAAGGAAGGAAGGATGGAGGAAATAAGGAACGAGGGAGGGAGAAAGGAAAAGAGGAAGGGAAGAAAGAAGGCAGGGAGGAAGGAAAGGAAGGAAGGAAGGAAGGACGGAAGGTAGGGGGAGGAAAGAAAG
>JAJDFG010000786.1:55000-78728 GCA_021039105.1 Scomber colias
AACCTGAGAAGACAACAGAAACAAACTAGCATTAGTTATCGGTCTCAGCTGTATGATGTCATGTATCCCAAACTGCAGCGCAATGACATGAATCAACATGTTAAAAGTTAGCTTTTACCTAATTAGACCAGGCCATGGTGATGAAGGCTGGGTTTTCATCCACATATCTGTTCCTGGCAGATCTGCGTCTTCTCTTACCGCCACCGCAGCTCTGAGACAAAGTTCAAGACACAGATGAAGATTTAGATTTCCGTTGGATTCAATTAAAATGTAGCTACTGGGATATGTGACCATAGAAATCAAACAGTACTAATCATCTGAAATGTGATCGACCCATCATGAGAACATGCTGACGTATGTTCAGACTGCAGCTGTTCTGCATGTGTCTGTGGGAGGATTTGGGAAGGGGGGGGGGGCGTACCTTGGCGCAGGTGTTGCCCTTCTTCACACACAGGTTGAGTTTGCAGTGCAGGTAGACGTCACCAGACTTCCCAGAGAACTGGAACATGTTGAAGGAGAAGTAGTTGGACGTTCCCTTTCCGTTGCTCTCCACTTTCACCGTCTTGTCAGCAGAGTCGGGACAGCTGCTCAGAACCAAGAAAACACACCAAACATCAGGAGCTGCATCAGCATCCAAAGAATCACAGATGTCCCTGAACATCTGGTCTGTGACTCAGTCTGAACTCACTGCTTATCCATACTGGTTCATATTATTCAATGTTTGCACATTAAAAGCACAATTTAAAAAGGTTATAGATTTGACACTAGCCAAAGACATTCACATATACAAACACACTTGGACCTACATATACTCATCTACTCATGAATATAAGTAAACATATGTGAAGGAGAGTTTGGAAGATAAAAGCTTATTAAGATCTCTGAAAAACTCAATACATATAATTGAGTCTTCTTCAGTGTTTCTTCATCCAGCTTTATGTAAAACAAACACGACACTTTATTATGAGGCAGCAACACTTTCCTGCAGCCTAAAGGCTTTTCAGATGTGACAGTCTGCCTGTGTACACTGTTGGATCTGCAGGGTCTCACTGAGCTTTTCATGAGAATGGACACACAGTCAAGCAGGTAGACACCAGGTGCTCTGTGCATGGTAACCATGGAAACAGCTTCTGTGTGCATTACTGCATCCATGCTGGTACAACTGTATTTTCTTTGTAGGCTATAGCAACATATTAAAATCTATCTTATAAATAACTAAATAAGATCACATTAACTACTAACTTTAAAATGAGTTCAGTTAGTGAGCTTGCTCATGTTTACCAGTAACTGTAAAGTGTTTATGTCCCAATAACTATATCAGTCACATATCTCAGGGAAGTCACAGATAACAAGGATCAGTCTCATCAGTGGGTTTAAACTGCGTGTCCCGTAGAAAACCACTCAAGACAATTCAACTCAGGCAGCAGGAAGGTGCATCTGTGAGATGAGCTCAACAGTGACAGTTTGACAGGATTGTGCCCACTCGCTTCTCACTGAAAATGAATGAATTAGGAGCCTCAATCACTTCCTGTCTGAAAAGGCCTTTAGCCTTCTTAACAACTGTTACTTCCTGAAAACATGCAACATGTTGACGAGCACTGGCATAGAGAGCGTTTGATTAGACTTTGCCTGATGTGTCAACACTGGCTGTGGCCACTACACTGTGATGTCTGTTAGGTCATCATCAGAGTGGAGGGAAATGTAGTAGGACCAGACTTTGCTTTCAGGGCTCAGTAAGTGGAATCAAAAAGCAGGTTTCTTAAAGAGTCCCTGCTTCTTCTTCATTTAGAACTGACTGAGAAATGCCAAAGCAGCACACTGGCTTCCACCTCTGTGTCTCTCACCCGCTCTTGATCAGGTCGTATTTCGGGTCTTCAGTGGGTGATTTGTCGTTGGTCGCCCAGCAGGAGTCGGTCACCACGGCGACCAGTTTGTCATCCAGCCCGGCCGTCTTCAGCTCCACCCAGACGGTCTGGTCCAGCAGGATTTCAGTGCTGGATGACACAGCTTGTGTGCGGCTGGCGTCGGTGAAGGCATTCATGGTCAGAGTGTATTCCCAAGGTCCAGATACAATCGTCTGGGTCACAGAGCTGCAACACACACACACACAATATAGTAATGTTATGTATTGTTATGCATTAAGTATTGTGTGAGTTAATGAGAATCCTAATAAACTAAAGTAAACACACTTCAGCTAAAGCCTCCAACAAGTCCAGTCGAGTAAAACTCAACCTGCACATCTTAAATTCAGTTGCAGCACTTTACATTTACATTCAGCAGCAAACATGAATCTTTATTTTACAGTTGTGAGTCACTTAAACTGTCCATATGAACATGAGTGAATGGATCAAGTCATGTTAAAATGGAAAACTGTTGAATTTGATCCCAAACATTCATGATTCAGCATTTCATAACTCCATTTAAAAAGGTCCAAAATACGACATTCAGCCCGACTAGACGTCAGCAAGTGTTTGCTGTGTGAAGATGTAGTGGAGTCATGGCGACCTGAGCAGTGAATGAAGTCACACTACCTCTGTGTGTTCGGGGTGGGCGGATCCATACTGCAGGATCCATACTTCCATACAAGCTACTCATTTGGTATTGATTCTTTTTTTTTGTTTAAACGCTACTAATATCCTATATATAAAACATGATTGTAAATATGCATGTTTTATGTTGTCCGTAATTTATTTTATTCACATTTATAATAATTTAATTAGATCATTATTTAATCATAGTATTTCTGTAAAACTTCCTCTATTTTACATTTATTGCAACTTTAAGTTTCTTGAAACAACTCGTCTTTCAAATGTGGGAAATCTATGACTTTCAGTTCAGATAGTTCAGAGTCAGGGCTGTGAGTGTATATTATGGATCATTTAAGGCTTTTTCAGGCATGTTTGTCTGCTTGTGACTGGTTCTGACCTTTTCTTTAAACAATGAGTATCACTGATGCATAGATCCTTTTTCAGCACAAATTCACTTATAATTCTGCTTTGTGCACATTTCAATCAGACATTAGAAATAAAAGAATTCTGTTTCAACCAGCACACACACGACCGGTCAGGATCTGCACTTGTGACCGCTCGTTTTTACTTCTCTGTCCAACTTATAAATGATGAGTCATTCATTAAAATGTGAGAATCAATAATTAACTGTTATTGTCAGCTGGTGATTCAGGATCAAACCTGTTGAACACTCACCTGGATTTGATTTTGAAGGACATGGTTTCCTCTTTCGTTTTGTCGTAGTAGCAGGAGAGTTCGATTTTCACTTCATCATGGCGAGTGATCTTGGAGCCAGAGCTGTCCTGAGCAAGGATGTAGTTCTTGAACTTAAAGTCGGGCTGCAGGGTCAAAGGGATGCAGACAGTGTTACTGCAGAAACCACACATGGATCACTAACACAAGTTCTGAGAGGCAGAAGGGATCTGACTGAGAGTCCGTTATTAGAGAAGAGATACCCACCGTGAGCTCTGTGTCACAGGTGTCGCTCTTGAAGTCGAAGGTCACCATGTGGGTCTTTTCGTCCAACTGGCCTTTGCACTTCTTGTCCTTGAGGTGTAAGACAGAGTAGTCGACGTTCTTTTCCTCCATGAGACAACGAGCCAGACTGACTGAGGCAGAGTTTTTATCGCAGACGGTCGGCTTGCCTGAACAGCAGGACAGACGAGGACAATGAAACACACATATGTGTAGCACTAAGGTTCATACTTTACTAATCAATACGTTTTTGATTCATAATTGATCCAATGTGTAAAGTAAAAGTGTCTTTAATCTCAACATGGTGTAAACTGTTATATTTAATGCCATATTGTGTCATTTCACATGTGAGACAGGTTTCCCTGTTCAATCTTCTTACCAAAAGTTTTTGCCGTTCTGTATTCGGAAGCAAAACTGGGCCGACAGAGGCAGCTGGTTCCACCGCTGGCATCCTCAGCACAGAACTCATGAGAACTGCAGAATGTGTCCTGACAGAAGGCCTTGTCAGAGGCTGAAAGATCAAACACAGATCAATACTTACTAGAGTCAGTCAGTGAGATAAACAGGAATAACAGCTGTTCACATACTGCCTCCATGTAAATGACAGTGAAGGACAGTCTTACAGCAGCTGGTCGATGTCCTCCAGTTCTCCACTTTCTTCTCGAGCAGGCTGCAGGCTTTGACGTAGGCCTGCAGGAACTGGCACTTGAGACCGTCCACCGCCGGGTATTTGCACAGAGTGTCGGTGCAGGCTTTGATGTAGGGATCAGGCTTGATGGAGCTGTGGCAGGAGTCGAAGGGAGCCTTCTTCAGGAGATCACACCTGTCATGGGAGACAGAAAGATCAAGTCCAGTCAGACACAAAAATAAGGTCAGTGATAATTAACACGTGTTTGTCATAAAGCTGCTCTGCTATTGGCTGATAGTCTAATCACAGGACAGAGAAAACTCTGTTCCCCAAATAAAGAGGAGACTTTAATGTGTGTTCAGGTGTGTTTAGCTTCAAGCTGCACCCCTGTTCTTTGCCTCACAGATCAAGAAAGAAATGAATACCTCCACTGCAATAGTACAACAAAATAGGAGAATGAAATGTGGACTATAATCTAAACCTACATTAATAAATGATCTAATATCAGATTATCATATTCATTTATTCTGTCTGACTGAAACTTGGCTGTGTCATGAAACATATGTGAGTCTAAATGAATCCACTCCTCCCAGTCATCCCTCGAGACACCGGCCTAATAATCAACCCTAAACAGAAGCTTCATTTTAACTCATTTGAAAGTTTTATTAGTCCTTCTCACCCAACCTGGAAAACTTTACAGCCACTTTTATTTGTTATAGTGTACCGTCTCCTGGCCCATACGCCCAATTTATATCTGACGTCTCAGAGTTTTCATCAAACTTAGTCCTCAGTACTGATAAAGTAATTATAGTAGGTGACTTTAATATTCATGTGGACGTTGATAATGAAAGTCTTAGCACTGCATCAGTTCAGGTGTGTCTCTGCTCACCGTTTAGTCATCTCCGTGCATTCAAACGTATTGCCATCAGTCTCCTTGGTCACTTTGTCACAGCTAGGGGGAGACAAACAGCAGAAGTCAGCAGTGTTTCCCAGGCCTCAGTCCTTCATATAAACACACCAGCACTACTAGTATACATGCAGCCCAGTGATGAGGCAGCAGTCAGTGACCAGGTCTTACCTGTCAGAGCTTAACTCAGCAACCTTCACTTCACTCAGAGTCCGACTGGACTTGCCACATAGACCCGGCATGGTGGTTCCACTTGGTACTGGACAGTTTGAGGAGAGAACATGAGTCAGATGACAGATATGCTAACATTAGCAGCACACCAAAACAAACATGTCTTAAAATGCAACTGAAACAAATCAGGATCCTTTCAGTGAATTTTCCAGATAATGAAGTCAGTAGTGTGCTGTACATGGGCCGATCCAACTAAATGAAATTCAACCTCAACAAATGACAAGAAACAAAAGACCGCCTCAGACCTCTCTGTTAACTATAATGTCAGATTCTGTTTTTATGTTCATGTCATTTCTAAGTTTAGGCTCATTCCAGATTTGCTGTTTCCACTCTTCTTTGGAGATCTTTGAGAGCTGCTTTTATTCCCTCTGTCAAGAACACGTTTTCATTAAGAACTCAAAATATTTGTTGGAGATATTTGTTTTTTCACTACAATCAGCTGATCACAGCCTTAAGTCCCCCCAGCCACCAGCAGCATGTACAACATAGGTAGTGTAAGTTGGTGCCATGCTGAATGTGTTTACTGCAACATACAGTCAAATGATGTGTTGTTCATTAATCAGCATCAGCAGCGTAAAGCAACGGAAGACCTCAGTTTGAAAAATGACATTTGTATGATAGTTGTTTATTATTCTCACACTGAGCCGCCCTCTTTCATCCATGTAGGACGTGTTTGTCTCTACCTTTCGTGTAGATCTGTGCGGTGTAGCCATCAAAGAAGACAGAGGTGCCGTATTTGGACTTCAACAGCTTGGCGGTGACCCCAGTTTGGTCCTTAGTGAGCTCCACATCGTGATGCGTCGCAGGTTTGCTGCTGAGGGTCAGCTCTTTGCCCTTCAGCTGCATCACAGCAGAGGAACACATGATCACACATGACTAACTCACTCAATGCTTCAGTCATCTTCTGCTTCTGTGCTCCACTTTTTCCAGTTTGGAACTTTTAATAATAATTATTATAATTATAATTATGATAATAATATAGTCTACTTGTGAATGTTTTTAACAAATAGTGTAAAACCTAAAGTATGCAGTCTTTCTGTAAGCTTCATCATGTGTTTATCAATGACTGATGACGTATTTATGAATAAAAAATAGATTTGTGGTTCAGAAGTTTGGTATAGAGACTAATGAGAGGAAACTGTGAAGGGTCAGAATATGAACAGTATGTAAAGGTTCAAATGTACTACGGCTGTGAGCAGGAAACTGGAGCACAGTGAAGACATGATGACCTCAGAACATTAACACAGTGTGTGTATACCATGGTGTTACACTGGGAGGAAATGAACTCAGTGTGTGTATACCATGGTGTTACACTGGGAGGAAATGAACTCAGTGTGTGTATACCATGGTGTTACACTGGGAGGAAATGAACTCAGTGTGTATATACCATGGTGTTACACTGGGAGGAAATGAACTCAGTGTGTGTATATACCATGGTGTTACACTGGGAGGAAATGAACTCAGTGTGTATATACCATGGTGTTACACTGGGAGGAAATGAACTCAGTGTGTATATACCATGGTGTTACACTGGGAGGAAATGAACTCAGTGTGTATATACCATGGTGTTACACTGGAAGGAAATGAAATCAATGACATGTTGGGGATGCCTCCTTTATCAACTTGTTTTGGTTTGAGGGATTCAGACAAAACACCAAACATGAACTGATGATTGCTTTTGGCACATTTGGAACATGGCAGCACAAAAATAGAACAATTTCAACAGCAGGAAGTGAACCTGTGGCTGAAGGTAACTCACCGTAACCCTCCCACCTTGTTCCAGGTGAATCTTAACATCTGGCCCATCCAGATGCAGGATCACATGATCCAAGAAGCTAACATCTGTACGATGGCGGTCCTTGAAGACGGCCTGCAGCTTGACGCCTGTTTCTGACATCAGAGTGTACGCACAGCGATCCGGGATGGAGGCAGCCTTACCGTCGACATCGATGACAGTGGAGCCGGTCACGGTGCACACGGCAGGTTTCGGAGGCAGCGCCACACACCTGACAGAGGTGGGGAGGCAAGTAGCATCATCAGCATGAGGAAACATCTGGAAATGACTGAGGAAGTGGAAACTCTCCAGGAAGTAACATCAAACCAAAGTGATGAACTAACAGTGACATGGAAAGATGTTGCTGATGTATGAGACTGCTCACTGACTCTGAGCAATGACACCAGGGGCCATTCTAGGATCAGACCTTTAGAGGGACCCCTGCTAAACTACTCATTTCACTGCATAACGTAAATTACAACAAGTATTCATACATAGTAGAGTGTTCCACTACAGTGTCTAATAATAATAATAATAATAATAATAATGATGGTTCAGAATAAACAGTGACAGGTTTGTACAGAGGGGACCCTGAGATAGTTAACAAACCCTGAGGGAAACACAATGTTAATGACAGAACTATCCAAAGTACATTAAAGCTGTTAATAAAACCATTAAAAAATCACAATGATCATTTATTTATTTTTAGGGGTGCTGAGATCAAATTTAGGGTACTTGAACCCTAAAAAGGGTCTAAAATCACAGCTGAATGACACAGAACAAAATGATGACAGAACAGAAAACTGCATTCTCTTAGAAATATAAATCAAATATATTTACAGGCCCTCGCCCTCGCATTTCTTCCCGGAGTCACAAGGAGTAGTTTTGGACACTGCTGAGGCACTGCACGTTACAGAGGAGCCATCTGAGTCACATACTCCCTTATTCACTGGTAGAACAACACCTGAAACACAAACACACAGATCACTGAATCACATGTAAACTTTCAAATGTCATCATTCAGCCTCAAAGGGTGCCTGAGGGTCCCTGAGGACCCCTGAGGATCCCTGATGGTCCCTGAAAGCCTGTTTAAATCGTCAGTTCAGCTACTTTGTGATTTGAGTGAACTGGTCCTTTAATAATCACTTCTCTGCTAACCTGAGTGTCTGCAGGCGCTCGCGTCCTTCGGGATGATCTTGCCTTTCTCCTTAATCTCCCACGTCGTCACTTTCTTACCACCAACCTGAACTTCAACGTTCTGCAGAGGAGCAACAGCACAGAGGTTACACCACACTGACAGCACAGAGGTTACACCACACTGACAGCACAGAGGTTACACCACACTGACAGCACAGAGGTTACACCACACTGACAGCACAGAGGCACAACACATGAAGTGTGTGTGTGTGTGTCTGAGTGTGTGTGTGTTTGTTTGTGTACATGTATGTGTGTGTGTGTGTGTTAGTGTGTGTGTGTGTGTGTGTGTGTTTGTTTGTGTTAGTGTGTGTGTGTGTGTGTGTGTGTGTGTGTTTGTTTGTGTGAGTGTGTGTGTGTTTGTTTGTGTGAGTGTGTGTGTGTGTGTGTGTGTATGTGTATGCGTGTATGTGTGTGTGTGTGTGTATGTGCATGTGCGTGTGTGTGTATGTGCATGTGCGTGTGTGTGTATGTGCATGTGCGTGTGTGTGTGTGTGTGTGTGTGTGTGTGTGTGTGTGTGTGTGTAGGTGCATATACTTACCAGAGTAGCGAGTGGATAGTCTGCAAACATATAATTAGCAACAAGTCCTTGTTTACCAAATGTTCTGAAGGCAAGGAAAAACTGTAAACATGAAAAGGAGAAACAGATATAATTAATAAATAAAATCCTAAATCTTTTAGAAAAGACTTTATTGATTTGATATCAGAGATATTCAGATGGACGATGATGAAACTGAACAATGCTCACATATCGAGTAGAGTCCTTGTAGAAAGTAATGTCTGCGTAGCATGTTGATGTCCCTGTGAGTTGTGGCAGGTCGTTATGATAACTTGATCCTGGAGGTTTGGTAGTTTGTTTATTGTCCGAGATACCCCCGTTGATTCCTTCACCTTGACCCACCAGAAGACAGTCGTTGTCACTTGTGTCGCGTTTGCCTTTGAAACAAATTGAGACTTTGTTTCCGGTGAAGTCGACCTGTTAACATCAGAGATACACAACAAATAAATGAGTAACGCTGGTGAAGGTGAATGTGTTCTGTTCTTCTTTCTCTCTCTGGATGTTTGTGTTGTTCAGCTGAAACTATTCTAGTGAGGGTCCTGTTTCAGTTACCATGGTAACTGACTGTGTGAACCTAACCTACTCGCTGGCAGTTTTGTCTTAAAAAGGATTAAATCATATTAAAGCATATTAAAGCATATTAAAGCGTATTAAAGCATATTAAAGCATATTAAAGCATATTAAAGCGTATTAAAGTATATTAAAGCATATTAAAGAGTATTAAAGTATATTAAAGCGTATTAAAGTATATTAAAGCGTATTAAAATATATTAAAACATATTAAAACATATTAAAATATATTAAAGCATATTAAAGCATATTAAAGCTTAGTAAAGCTTATTAAAGCATATTAAAGCATATTAAAGCGTATTAAAGTGTATTAAAGCATATTAAAGTATATTAAAGTATATTAAAGCGTATTAAAGCGTATTAAAGCATATTACAGTATATTAAAGCGTATTAAAGCGTATTAAAGCATATTAAAGCATATTAAAGTATATTAAAACATATTAAAGCATATTAAAGCATATTAAAACATATTAAAATATATTAAAGCATATTAAAGCATATTAAAGCTTAGTAAAGCTTATTAAAGCATATTAAAGCATATTAAAGCGTATTAAAGTGTATTAAAGCATATTAAAGCATATTAAAGTATATTAAAGCGTATTAAAGCGTATTAAAGCATATTACAGTATATTAAAGCGTATTAAAGTGTATTAAAGCATATTAAAACATATTAAAGCATATTAAAGCATATTAAAGTATATTAAAGCATATTAAAACATATTAAAGCTTAGTAAAGCATATTAAAGCATATTAAAGCATATTAAAGCATATTAAAGTGTATTAAAGCATATTAAAACATATTAAAGCATATTAAAACATATTAAAGCATATTAAAGTGATTTACGTTGTGTCAGCATATTTTCCATCGTGAGCAGTGATATAGAGTCACTGTCTCTGTTCTCTAAACCAACTTCACACACCTCAAACATTTAAGAACATTATGTGAAAAAAGAAAGAAATAAAACATTGTGCTTCACATAATAATGATAGTATTAGAAAACTGCTGTGTAAAGCTCTGCATTGTAACTCTACTGAGAAGAGTTATAAAAACCTAACAGCTGCTGATGAATAATGTTTACTACAAACTTTACTACAGAGAACATTCTGCTGAACTATCTCATTAAAAGCAATGTTTGTCACATATCTGCAGGCTGCAAGCAGTAAGTAAAGAAGTAAAACTTTATTTATATCATGCCTTTTTTAACACAAGACATCGACACGCAAAGAAAAAGAGATTGAGAACATTTTAAAAAACACATTCAAGAATACATGCAGACATAGGAACACAGAAAGCATCCAGCAACCAGTCTCCACTCAGAGCACACACAGCTGAACTTATCCAAAGTACGTTTGTTTGAGAGTAAAAGTGAAGCATTGTTCCAGACACAAAGGATCAGCAAGGACAAAGACTTACAGCTGTTAACCCTTTATTGGTTATTTAAGGACAAAGACTGGGAGCTGTTCAAACTGGAAGATTAATCTTACTTACATACAACTTCTGGTAAACTTTTCCAAAGAAGGTTACGGGACAGTCTTTGATGTCTACATCAGTGCTGGTTGTAAAAGGAGTGTTTCCTGTTGAAATGGAGACATGATGAGAGTCAGTTAGTGAAGTGAAGTCAGTCAGCAGGTTGGACCACAGGTAAAAACTGCATAGACTAATGTTAAAGAACAAAGAGCTCTGAGGAGCCTCAGCAGCCATGTAGGTTCACAGATCAACATTTTAGATCCATAATCACAAACAAGCTGACTCAAAGTTCAGTAACAAGTCAGCTGGACAATGACCTTCCTGCCTCAGTTCAAATCATTCTTCCTGTTGCTCCTCAGAGTGTCAGATCATCTGATATCAGTCAGGTCTGCTGACCCTAAACTCATGTTGTACATCTCAACTTTCTTATTTGGTCTTTCCTCGCTTCTCGACCCTCACTGGAATCCAAAGTTGTTCCGATCCATCACAACATAACTGGACAGGCAGATTACAGATTCAATTCAAATTCATCACTCCCATATTTTTATTTTCTGATTCACCGTCTAGTTAAAAACCTGTGTTAGTTATCGGTCTGATCAACAAAAGAAGCATAAAGAACTTTCTGCATTTATTCAGAATGTGTCTTCATGTGATCTGTTATTTATAACTATAAATTAACTATATTTATAGTTATATCAGTTAACTTGAATTATAGGTGAATGAAAGTCATCAAGAAACACATTTTAACACATTTGTATTTTAACATTATTTATCATCATTTCTATTCAGTCACACGTAGGGTTGCAACATTTCAGGAATTAACGGGAATAAACTGGAAATGTACAAAGTTGTGTGTTAGACTATAACAGGGAACTTAACACTAGAACCGCCAGAGGGGGTCATTTTTACCCCCTGTCAGCAATCGCAAAGATGTCATTTCTTGAAGCAGTTAAGTTGTTAATTTTTATCTCTTTAAGTAATAAGTAAGACAAAATAACTATTTACATTTCAGTTGAGTGGAGTTTATTAATTTTAGGCCTACAATTGTTTTAATTATTTCATTATAGATCGAAAAGGTCAGATAGGTCAAATTCGACTGTACCGGACTGTTAAATTGTTAAATAATTTAATTAAGAGTATTTATTTATTGTATTAGAAGAAAGTTAAAAGTTAAAACAGTTAAAAACACATTTTGGATAATAATGTGTTGTTTTAGTTAGGCTACTGGGAATAAAGAAACTGAGCGCTCACAATTTACAATTGCTTTATTTACAGATAGAAAAGGTAAAAGATTCACCAATAAACTATGAGCTACAACAAACAACAAAATGATTCATACATTTAAATAATTTAATTATTGTAGAAGAAGAACAATTAAAAGTTAAAAATGAATTTTGGATAATAACGCGTTTTATGAAGGGAATAAATAAACGGAGCGCTATCTCTCGCACACACACACACACACACACACACACACACACACACACACACACACACACACTCCTCATCTGTTCACCCATAGGGCCAAAATAAAGAAATAAAACTAAACATAAATATATGCTGTAAATTGAGGCGAAATAAACCTAAACTGAATTTGGCTTTCAATTTCCGTTCTCACTTATAAATATTGAAACAACAGACAGCAAACTTGAACACTGAAGCTGCCACAGCAAGCGTCAAGAACACTGAAATTATGAATGAAAACTGCAACAATCAGTGGGGTGTACATCGGCGATTGCACGCAACCCCCGCCGCGGCTACTCTGACACTGCTCATTTAGCGCGCACTAGGCAATCTTACCGTGCCCAAGCACGTTTGCCCCCTAAAGTCCTTATTATTTGGCTAGTGTGAGTGCAAGTGTACCCTGCTTGAGGGAGAAGAAGCCAATTTTCCAGGGAATCGCAGCACGCAGCATCCAGCGTGCTGTGTGGACTTCATTACATCTGCTGCACCGCTGCTACCACAACTATCAAATGCTAAGTTTATTGTCTGTGACTGTGACCCTCATAAAAGTAATATTTTACAAATCTGCATTATATAAACTAACAAAATTCGTTAAAGTAAGTCATTTGGCGACTTCTAAGTCATTAAACTAAGTCTTACTTTTACTAGAGTAATCTACCTCGTTCGCTGAGTGAACTCTCCCGTTCTCTCTTATAAACGAGTCGGACAACAACTTATATCAAACATGAAGCAAAGTGAAAAAATAATAAAGTACATAATAACACCCCCCCCCCCCCCCCCCCCCCACGGAAGTGTTGAGCACGGCATTATACAGCGGTTTTATAAGGGGTAAAAATGAACCCCTCGGCGGTTCGAGGTATAAATGATCATATTTTTTTTTCTTTTTATCCCACACCCCCCATAATTCACTAGATGATTAATAAACCCATTTTAGGAAAAGTCATGAACTGAAAGGTGTAGGGGTTTTAATTTAACAGAGTTACATGCATTTGAAAACGCCAGGGGGGTAAAAATGACCCCTTGGCGGTTCTAGTGTTAAATGTTAGAAAATAACATCTTGTAGCTTAATCTTGGTTAAATTAACCAGATTTAATGTAAATCCAGTGTAATGCATGCACACATTGATTTTACTCTACATTCATGTTTTTGTTGTTCAATGAAAGAATTGATGAACCCTTACGCCTCACTTAAAAAAGGTTGCTTTGAGTTCATTAGGGACAAAAATGTCAGCGTAAAAAACATCAATGAAATATTATTCATTATTTTCTACGTTCAATTAATTATTTTTTAAACAAACATCAGTCCTGATAATAAATATCAAATATTCATTTTCAGAATTTTAACCCTTTAAATGCCAGTTTGTTCACATATAACCTGTTTTTAAAATGAAAAAAAAAAATATATATATATATTTTCCTATATACTGAATGGAAAGTGATTATTGGGGGTGGGTGGGGTAATCACTGTCTGGGATATGTCAATGATTAGCAACAACACTTATTTTGATGCGTTTTGATTTTTTGTGCAGTGTCAGATTAATAAAAGCAAACTCCCTCTGGAATCCTTAGGGACAAAAATGTCCCATTGAAACCTTTTAACTACATTTTTAACCCCCCTGCCAAAAAATGACTCTTTCTGTCGTTTGGGAGACAGGCCTTCAGACCAAATGTTAGTTTTTATTGTTTTTATTGTTTTTCACCAGATATAAACTTCATTCATCTGTATTTTACCTATGGGACAATTCCCCAGTCCTGCTCCTTCTGGATTATGAAGCACAGCAGACCAGTGAAAAATGTGGTTGCATCCAAAATGACCTGGATGTGTTGGTGTGGGTGTCAGAGTGTGTACTTTATGTGTGTATTTAAGAAAAAAGTGTGTGTGTGTGTGTGTGTGTGTGTGTGTGTGTGTGTGTGTGTGTGCAGGTACAAATAAATACTTTATATTGACTTGCAGGTCTGTCTTTATCGCTCTCTCTCTCTCTCTCTCACACACACACACACTCACACACACACACACACACACACACATATATATATACACAAACACACACACACACACACTCTCTCAGAGAGAGAGAGATTTAGACATAATGCTATAAATGCAGACGTGTAAGACAATGCATGACAGTTTTCACTGGTCTGCTGTGGGTTAGGGTTAGGGTCTGCTGTGGGTTAGGGTCTGCTGTGGGTTAGGGTCTGCTGTGGGTTAGGGTTAGGGTCTGCTGTGGGTTAGGGTCTGCTGTGGGTTGGGGTTAGGGTCTGCTGTGGGTTAGGGTTAGGGTCTGCTGTGGCTTAGGGTTAGGGTCTGCTGTGGGTTAGGGTTAGGGTCTGCTGTGGGTTACGGTTAGGGTCTGCTGTGGGTTAGGGTCTGCTGTGGGTTAGGGTTAGGGTCTGCTGTGGGTTAGGGTCTGCTGTGGGTTAGGGTTAGGGTCTGCTGTGGGTTAGGGTTAGGGTCTGCTGTGGGTTAGGGTCTGCTGTGGGTTAGGGTCTGCTGTGGGTTAGGGTTAGGGTCTGCTGTGGGTTAGGGTCTGCTGTGGGTTAGGGTTAGGGTCTGCTGTGGGTTAGGGTTAGGGTCTGCTGTGGGTTAGGGTCTGCTGTGGGTTAGGGTTAGGGTCTGCTGTGGGTTAGGGTCTGCTGTGGGTTAGGGTCTGCTGTGGGTTAGGGTTAGGGACTGCTGTGGGTTAGGGTCTGCTGTGGGTTAGGGTTAGGGTCTGCTGTGGGTTAGGGTTAGGGACTGCTGTGGGTTAGGGTCTGCTGTGGGTTAGGGTTAGGGTCTGCTGTGGGTTAGGGTTAGGGTCTGCTGTGGGTTAGGGTTAGGGTTAGGGTCTGCTGTGGGTTAGGGTTAGGGTCTGCTGTGGGTTAGAGTTAGGGTCTGCTGTGGGTTAGGGTTAGGGTTGCTAAATGATGTTTATATCTGGTGGAAAACAAAAAAAACTAACATCATGAAGCCCTGGCTCTAAAATGACAGCCCAGAACACAGGAATGTATGAAAGAGTCATTTTTTGGCAGAAGGGTCAAAAATGTAGTTATAATGGGTTTAATGGGACATTTCTGTCCCTGAGGATTCATTATAGACCTATTATATGTGATTTATTCAAAGAATGTATTATAGACCTATTATATGTGATTGATGTTTATGTGTATATACAGGTGATACAGTTTGTATGAATTACCCCAAATTTCCAGTTCATTCCCGTTAATTCACATGAATTCCAATTCAGTCCCGAAACGTTTTAACAGCGCCCTCTAGGGCCCGAGATCTGATGAATGTGACAACCAAGCCCGTTCTCCCCTACACAGAATGAATACACAGTCATGTGTGTTCTTACCTGACACATGGCTGACTGTAGCCAGGGAGACCAACAGCAGGAGGAAGAGGACCATCCTGAAGGAGATCAATCAGCTGACAGAGAGCTGGAGGACACACAGTCACATATCTCTGACATCAGTTGAGTTGACTTTATTTCAGAGTGAGTGTCACAGTGGGAAAAGATCCCATTTCCATCACACATGACATAAATACACAGCACAGCAATCATTCAGTCTGTCTCTGTATGTCCAAACAGGACATTTATTAAAAATAGATACAGTAAATACAACTGAGATACAGCTGAAGCATGACAAAAAGAAATACATATAATAAATAGTGTGGGATTAGAGTGGGAGCTTGATCCTTTTTACTGGTTACTGCTTTCAGAGAATCAATGTAATGAGATCATTCAACTAAACACTGCTCTGAAGTTTGAGGGAGATTTGGAAATGATGACGTGTGTATGTGCAATTTATTTACTATATAATTGAATGAATTGTGTCTTTTGCAGCGAGTAGATTCAAGGTCTTTGTTACTTAGCTTCATGCTGTCATCTGAAGCACAGAAATATTATCTGTCCAAAACTTAAGCAAATGTTCTCAGTTATATAATAAGAACATTAGCTACTTTTATTCTCTCTTATATTAACCCTTAAACAGGCAGCGTGCACCAGGAGATACAGACTCCTTAACACCTGTTTCAGACCACGATTAGTTAAGATGGTTATTTAATTGTATGTGCCTTGAATTGGGACGACTAGATTGGTAGAATTGAAGCTTGTAGTTGGTTTATACTTTGATAGAAATGATAAAACTAGTATGTGTGATATGAATGAGCAGAGAAAGCAAGAATGTATAAAGCATTCAGTTGTTTACCATTATGACCATTTTATACCTTAATAGGGACAATGGAGGAGATACGACTCCAAAATATACAAAATATTTTAAAAGTAGATTTGTGGAAATGTTTTATTTTGGTGCACATGAGATAACTAGCATTTTAGTTTTCTCATCTCATTTTCCACTCGTGCCTGTTTAAGGGTTAAACGTACAGCTTTGATCACTGTCAGTAAACCTGCCAGTAAACTAGTCCTTTTACTTTGCTGGGTTAGGGTTAGTAAAGTAATACCTTCTGTCTTATGATTGAGCTCTTTCTTGTGCACTCTATGTCCTTTTAATGATGTTAAAGCTAATCATTATTTTATATTTAATGCTCTATCCTAGTATTGCATTTCTCTCTCTTCCTTTTTTTCTGTACGTTGTTTTTATTTTTATTATTATTTATGCCAACTTGCCATAAACACAAACATAGATGCATATTTAGTTAATGTCAAGATGTCATAATCGAGACAACCCGAACCATGTCAACTTGTCATTACAAACACCAAATGACACTTAACCCTTAAACAGGCAAGAGTGGAAAATGAGATGAGAAAACTAAAATGCTAGTTATCTCATGTGCACCAAAATAAAACATTTCCACAAATCTACTTTTAAAATATTTTGTATATTTTGGAGTCGTATCTCCTCCATTGTCCCTATTAAGGTATAAAATGGTCATAATGGTAAAAAACTGAATGCTTTATACATTCTTGCTTTCTCTGCTCATTCATATCACACATACTACAGCAACATCAACCTACGACTATCCAAGACTATTATGCATCGCTCTATCACATTCCGAAACATTAAACATATTGACTTGTTGGCTCTCTCCAATGGTATTGGTGACCTACCTAGCAGAGAAAATTTATCCACCACAGATGAACTGGTATCCCACTACAATGATGGACTTCATGGACTGCTCAATACTCTGGCACCTCTGAAAAATAGGTCTGTTTCTTTTACCCACTCTGCTCCTTGGTTTACACCAGCCCTACGCCAGCTCAAAACTAAAGGCCGTCGCTTGGAGCGCCTTTATATTAAAACCGGCCTGGCAGTTCACAAAGAAATGTACTACAACCACATACTCGAATACAAGGATGCTCTTTCCTCAGCCAAAACCACATACTACAGAACCTTAATCAGGACAGCTGATGGGAACACTAGAGCCCTATTCTCAACTCTCAACAACATTCTGAAACCACCTGATGCTCTACCACCTCATCTGCTCACAGTTACACAGTGTGATACCTTCATGACCTTCTTCAATGCCAAAATTGAAAATATCCACCGGACACTGACTGCTACTAAAAACTCTGCATCCTCTCTGCACTCTTGGTCTACATCTTCCTTCAGCTCTCCGCTCACCAGCTTCATACTGCCAACTGTCTCTGAAATAAGTGGTCTCATTCATAAAGCCAAGTCATCTACCTGCCAGTTAGACCCACTACCTACCCACCTGGTCAAAAGCTGCCTACCTGCCCTGTCTGCGTTAATAACTGACATCATTCATTCCTCACTGACTTCTGGTGTTGTTCCATCATCACTAAAGACTGCTGCAATAACTCCTACACTCAAGAAACCTGGCGCCGATCCAAATGACTTGAACAACTTCCGTCCCATCTCTAACTTGCCATTTCTCTCCAAAATACTTGAAAGAACGGTTGCAGCTCAGATCCACACCCATCTGTCTGACAACAACCTTTATGAACAATTTCAGTCAGGCTTCCGTCCCCTCCACAGCACCGAGACAGCCCTAGTGAAAATCACCAACGACCTCCTGATGGCATCTGACTCTGGACTTCTCTCCATTCTGGTTCTCCTCGACCTGAGTGCAGCCTTTGACACCGTTTCTCATGAAATCCTCCTGGACAGATTAGCCTCCATTGGAATCACTGACATCCCACTGGCTTGGTTCACATCATATCTCTCTGACCGCACTCAGTTTGTTCAAATCAAAAACCTGAGATCCGGCTCCTCTCCAGTCTCTAGTGGTGTTCCCCAGGGCTCTGTCCTTGGCCCCCTCCTCTTCATTATTTATCTTCTGCCTCTTGGTCACATTCTCAGGAAATTTGACATACAATTCCACTGTTACGCTGATGATACCCAACTCTATCTTTCCACTAAGCCTACTTCCACTCTGCCACCCACAGCTCTATCCGACTGCTTACTGGAAATTAAATCATGGCTCTCACTAAATTTTCTTAAACTTAACGGCGAAAAAACTGAGGTCCTCCTCATTGGTACCAGATCAACCTTAGCAACACTCAACACTTTCTCCATGTCCATCGACAATACCACTGTTCCTCCATCCCCTCAAGTAAAGAGCCTGGGTGTCATCCTGGACAGCACACTATCGTTTGAAGCCCACATCAATAGCGTTACTCGGTCTGCATACTTCCATCTACGTAACATCAACCGTCTCCGTCCCTCACTTTCACCAACCTGCACCGCTATCCTGGTAAACACCCTGATCACATCTCGTCTGGACTACTGTAACTCTCTCCTCTTTGGTCTTCCGCGGAAATCTCTCCACAAACTCCAACTTGTACAGAACGCAGCCGCTCGTATCATAACTAGAACTCCCTTTATTGAACACATCACTCCTGCTCTGCAGCAACTTCACTGGCTCCCTATCAAATCCCGCATTGACTTTAAGATTCTACTCCTCACATTCAAGATCCTTCACAACCTGGCACCATCATATCTCTCTGAACTTATCCACATCTACACACCTTCTCGAACTCTCCGATCCTCCTCTGCTAACCAGCTCTTCGCTCCATCTGCCAACTTAACCACCATGGGGTCAAGAGCTTTCAGCCGATCAGCCCCCCGCCTATGGAACTCTCTCCCGCCTGACATTCGCACTTCAGACTCTGTCTCTACCTTTAAATCCCGCCTGAAAACATACCTATTCAGAGTGGCCTACTCTATCTCCCTTTAACTATGCAATCTTCATTCTTGTTTATTATTATATTAATGCACTTTGAAGTCACGTTCATATTTATTTTTATTTTTATTTATCTATCTATTTTATTTATTTTCTTTCTTTATTCTTTATCTCTGCACTAAATGTCACCTGATTTATATTGTTTGATGTACTGTTTTTGTGTTATGTGTGCCTTGTAAGGTGACCTTGAGTGCTTTGAAAGGCGCCTTTAAATAAAATGCATTATTATTATTATTATTATACTAGTTTTATCATTTCTATCAAAGTATAAACCAACTACAAACTTCAATTCTACCAATCTAGTCATCCCAATTCAAGGCACATACAATTAAATAACCATCTTAACCAATCGTGGTCTGAAACAGGTGTTAAGGAGTCTGTATCTCCTGGTGCACGCTGCCTGTTTAAGGGTTAATGACAACAGGCGTGAACGTTAATGCCATTGACATAATGTTTCTGACGCGTTCATGTCTGTGTCATGTCACTCTTATGACCCTCAAGTAAAGTGTTACCAACACATTTAGACAGCCCTATTGTAGTGTATTTTCTGCTACAGATTTATATTACTCTAATACTAAAAGTTCTGCTTCTTTTAAAAGGCCTTAGTATGAACCTTTGTTCATAACAGCCAGAGTCTTCATATAAAAACTGGCTCCAACCAGAATAATGACCATTAATATCTGGGAGATGTCAGACAGTAAAGGTATTGGAACTTGAATATAAACAAGTATAGATTGTGTCCTTTTAAGGATGAAAGCAGAGTGCTCTTGGGAAGATGTATACATGTATGGGCTGTAACTTCAGTATAAAAGATCGTACACGAAGGCAGAACGCCAGAGACAGAAGGAAGGCTCCATTGGACTCGGGACACCTTTAATTCAGCAGCCTCAAATTGATAAAGTTCTGTCTCCACTGACCGAGGCAGGGCTCTGATTGACTGATAATAAAGAAAACTAAAAAGAACTTCGATTTGGTTTTTAATCTACTCTTCTCACTCAGAGGGGTGGTCTATAATTTACCACACTATCTACACACACAATGATTTTAGTGCAAAGAGTTAAAAAAGGAGAAAATGGATCATTCAACTGGAAAATAGTAAGAACTTGTATTTTGAAGTCAGGGCATCAGTTTGAAAGTCCTCTAAAACAAGATGCATGAATGTATGCTGTAGTAACTATGGACTCAAGGTTGAAAGCCCTTCTAGGTCCCTGGTGAGTCACAAGGGTTAACGATGCGATGGGTAGAGCCATCAGTTCAGAGAGACAGAGATGAGTGGTCAGGTTGTCTTACCTTCTGGAGGCTTTCCGACCAATCTGGAGGAGAATGTCTTGTGAGGCTTCGTCACCTACAATGCTTCTATGTCTCCGAGCAGGCGACATATATACAGACAGGGCAGACTGGTGTCACGGGTTTCAGGGTTTGTGGGCGGGTCATATTTAACGTCATTTTCCAACTGTCTGAGACTGTCGAACATTTTTTTGATTTTTTTGACACCTGCCGCACCTCATCCATCACAACTCAGAAAGTTTGATGCTGCTCTGCTGCATTCCTCGCAGGTGTCATGGAGTCGGTTCCAGCTTTGAGAAAAACAAGAAACTGTTATGCAAGTAGTTCTTTACGTAACCAGCCAACATATCATCTAACCCTGACCCTTTCCAAGAGTCCTGATTGGCTTTTTGATGAGTTTGAGTTAACAGTGTCCAGGAAGAGAAGCATGAACGCTCAGAACACTTTACACACAGTTTGGTTCATATGGTCACATGTTGAACTTCGGTCCTGTGACTGCAGTAAATCTGCTCGATTACTTAACTTCAGTCTTCATCTTAAAATATGAGACAGAGAACAGAAGTCATCAAACAGCCAACTGGGATCTTTATTCAGCAACAGATACAAACAGCAACGAACGGCAAAGCAGCCCCGAAACCCCGAGGCCCCCCAAGGTCCCCCGAAGCCCGAAGCCCCCCGAGGCCCCGAGGCCCCTTACAGACCCTTTATACCATTGGTTGCGTGTGGTGTCGTGTGTCATCGTGTGAGTGCACCAGGTCAAGTTGGCATGTTCAGGCTAATATTCAGTTCCTGGAACTCTATTCTTAAATGATGGTGACCAAGATCTCATGGACATGGAGAAACCCTAACCCTAACCCCTAACCCTAACCCCTAACCCTAACTACTTACAGGGAGCTGATGGAATAAACATGGTAAGGCCTGTTGAGAAATCTAGTAACCTTTAACCTCTACTGGTGTTTTCCTCATTCTCCTTTCTGATACACAC
Organism: Scomber colias; assembly: GCA_021039105.1. NCBI lineage: Eukaryota > Metazoa > Chordata > Actinopteri > Scombriformes > Scombridae > Scomber > Scomber colias. Next base: position 76,691 of record JAJDFG010000786.1, read on the forward strand.
ATGTAGGATCTGCTCCTACATGACAGTAACCATGCTCATTATAAGGCTGCATTTAAAACATTCAACTTCAGATCTCTTTCCCATCATCTGGATTATTCACACAACACTAAGAGTAGTTCCAGATTTAGGGCAGTTGTACCAACTATTATTATTATAACTATTTTCTGAAGATTTCTTCTTCATTTGCATCTGAATCAAATATCATATGATACTATAGCGTGACATTTACTTGTAAGGACTGAATGTGACATTCCTCTTCAAAGTACTAACCTAATCATGACACTTGGAAACCTGCCAAGAATGTAAATGCTACTTCAACTGAGCCCCATTATGAGACACGTAGTGAGGCGATGAGTGTTCAAACCCACCCTCAGGTGCTTAGTGCTTATGTGACATTTATAAAACTAGCCGAGTCACATTCCTACTAACTTATGTGATTAGCTCAATATGCAAATGTCTTTATAACAAAGGCATCCTGACTTCTGGCTTTGTTGCTGTTTGCTGCAGGGCCTCTTAGCCGGTGAATCCAGTTCTGACTCCTGAATGCATCACAAGGCTTCAAACAGGTCATACAGTGTGTGTGTGTGTGTGTGTGTCAGTGTGTGTGTGTGTGTCCCTCATGCAAACCAAACCTCCACACAGAGAGACCAGCTGCACACACAAAGATTAATAATATAATATTATACTTAAATGCAACATTTCAATCAGATAGACTTCATCAGGCATTAGCTATCCTCTCTGCTGTGTGTGTGTGTGTGTGTGTGTGTGTGTGTGTGGTAATATAAAACATATTGTTCTTAAATGATGACAGTTAACATTAAATGACATGAATAATGGTTGTGATCAGCGTTGGTGCTTTTCTAGTATCGTGCACAGAGACGCTTCTGGCTAGCTTACATATCTATATATCTATATATCTATATATATATATATATCTATTTACATATCTATATATATATATATATATGTATATATATATATATATATATATAGATATGTAAAACTTTTTATTTTTTATTTATTTATGTATTTTTTGCATTGTCACATAACCCAATAACTTACATGTAGCTGTAACGGGTCTGTATTCATTTTATAAATGCATTATTATTTATTTGGAAGCAGCAGTTTGTGTGGCCTCTCCCCCCCAGACTTCCCTCTCCCCAGCCACTTCGTCCAGCTCTTCCCAGGGGATCCCGAGGTGTTCCCAGGCCAGCGGAGAGACATAGTCTCTCCAGCGTGTCCTGGGTCTCCTACCGGTGGGACGGGCCCTGAACACCTCACCAGGGAGGCGTCCGGGAGGCATCCTGATTAGATGCCCGAGCCTCCTCATCTGGCTCCTCTCAACGCGGAGGAGCAGCGGGTCTACTCCGAGCTCCTCCCGGATAACTGAGCTTCTCACCCTATCTCTAAGGGAGAGCCCAGCCAGCCTACGGACCCTAACCCCATCTCTAAGGGAGAGCCCAGCCAGCCTACGGACCCTAACCCTTACCCCATCTCTAAGGGAGAGCCCAGCCAGCCTACGGACCCTAACCCTTACCCCATCTCTAAGGGAGAGCCCAGCCAGCCTACGGACCCTAACCCTAACCCCATCTCTAAGGGAGAGCCCAGCCAGCCTACGGACCCTAACCCCATCTCTAAGGGAGAGCCCAGCCAGTCTACGGACCCTAACCCTAACCCTAACCCCATCTCTAAGGGAGAGCCCAGCCAGCCTACGGACCCTAACCCTAACCCCATCTCTAAGGGAGAGCCCAGCCAGCCTACGGACCCTAACCCCATCTCTAAGGGAGAGCCCAGCCAGCCTACGGACCCTAACCCTAATCCCATCTCTAAGGGAGAGCCCAGCCAGCCTACGGACCCTAACCTTAACCCCATCTCTAAGGGAGAGCCCAGCCAGCCTACGGACCCTAACCCTAACCCTATCTCTAAGGGAGAGCCCAGCCAGCCTACGGACCCTAACCCTAACCCCATTTCTAAGGGAGAGCCCAGCCAGCCTACGGACCCTAACCCTAACCCCATCTCTAAGGGAGAGCCCAGCCAG
>JAJDFG010000787.1:0-32500 GCA_021039105.1 Scomber colias
CTTTTAACAGGAAGAACCCTCAGAACCAGACTCAGAGTGGGAGAACATCTTTTAACAGGGAGAACCCTCAGAACCAGACTCAGAGTGGGACCGGTTGGGGTTAGATCTACAGTTTAAGGCTGCTGAGAAGAAGTCGCTGAGAACATATAACATATCTAACCCTTATATTATATAATATCTAACATCCTGTTACTAAAGACAGATTATTGGTCCAGTGATGTTCTGCAGTAAAGAGTTGAATCAGCATTTCTACTTTTACCAGAAGTACAGAAAGAGACTTCTACCACGACTGACCTCTGACCTCTGACCTTTGACATTTGACCTTTGACCTGTGTCATGTTAATCCATCTGAACGAGCTTTCAGTTATTTATTTACTTTTTAAGTCATTGATGGATTCAGAAGTTGGTTTAATAAAAGTTTTAATCAACAGTTTTTCAGAGTGTGAACACAGCGGTTCCCAACATGAGGCCCGGGGGTCCTGAAAGGGTCACATGATGAAGAGCTGGGAGCTTTTTTCTTTGTTGAAGAAACAAACAAACACATTTCTGACTTTAGACTGAAGTTTATGATCATCATGAAACCGCTGAGGCCTCCTACATCTCCCAGAATGCATCTCACCGTCAAACATCCAATCAAAGAGCTTCATCAAATACACACGTGTTTTAATTACTTCATTTTCTGACTCTGGACCACTTTATGGTCATTTCAGTAACCATGGCAACAGCTCTGACTCCTTAGAAACAGCAGCTGAGGCTCATGGGAGTTGTAGTATTTAATGTGGAATGAGCTGAAGATCAACTATTATGGTCTGGATCTAAATTAGTTTCATATAAAAAACAGATTTCAGTGTTGAAACTTTGGTTTCCGTGACGATGAGCTACAGGAAACGTCTTTCTGCTCGATCAAATTATTATTTAAGTTTATGTTTTCTTAAGATTCATAAGATTATTAGATTTTAAAAAATCTTTAAATGACAAAACCGATAAACACAAACAGGTGAGATAAAAATCTTTTCTATTTTCTACTGGCGTGGCGATGACGATGAAGAAGAAGAAGAAGATGATGACAGATGATGAAGATGAAGATGATGAAGATGATGAAGATGATGAAGATGATCATTTCTTTCCGATGCCGAACGCATCAGATGTGGCGCTGCCAGCCTTCTGGTCTCCAGTCTGCAGGGTGGAGCCGAGGTTCGCTGTCTGGCAGGTTGGGAGGAGACAGTAGGACAAGAGGTACTTCCTGAAGGAGGAGGACAGGTGAGAGGACAGGTGAGACAACAGGTGAGACAGGTGAGACAACAGGTGAGAGGACAGGTGAGAGGACAGGTGAGACGACAGGTGAGAGGACAGGTGAGACGACAGGTGAGACGACAGGTGAGAGGATAGGTGAGAGGACAGGTGAGACAACAGGTGAGACGACAGGTGAGAGGACAGGTGAGAGGACAGGTGAGAGGACAGGTGAGACAACAGATGAGACAACAGGTGAGACAACAGGTGAGACGACAGGTGAGAGGACAGGTGAGACGACAGGTGAGACAATAGGTGAGAGGATAGGTGAGACGACAGGTGAGAGGACAGGTGAGACAGGTGAGACAACAGGTGAGAGGACAGGTGAGAGGACAGGTGAGACAACAGGTGAGACGACAGGTGAGACGACAGGTGAGACAATAGGTGAGATGACAGGTGAGACGACAGGTGAGAGGACAGGTGAGAGGACAGGTGAGACAACAGATGAGACAACAGGTGAGACAACAGGTGAGACGACAGGTGAGAGGATAGGTGAGACGACAGGTGAGAGGACAGGTGAGACAACAGATGAGACAACAGGTGAGACAACAGGTGAGACGACAGGTGAGAGGACAGGTGAGAGGACAGGTGAGAGGACAGGTGAGACAATAGGTGAGAGGATAGGTGAGAGGACAGGTGAGAGGACAGGTGAGAGGACAGGTGAGACAATAGGTGAGAGGATAGGTGAGAGGACAGGTGAGAGGACAGGTGAGAGGACAGGTGAGACAATAGGTGAGAGGATAGGTGAGACAACAGGTGAGACGACAGGTGAGACGACAGGTGAGACAATAGGTGAGAGGATAGGTGAGACGACAGGTGAGAGGATAGGTGAGACGACAGGTGAGACGACAGGTGAGAGGACAGGTGAGACGACAGGTGAGACAACAGGTGAGACGACAGGTGAGAGGATAGGTGAGACGACAGGTGAGACGACAGGTGAGAGGACAGGTGAGACGACAGGTGAGAGGACAGGTGAGACGACAGGTGAGAGGACAGGTGAGAGGACAGGTGAGAGGACAGGTGAGACGACAGGTGAGAGGACAGGTGAGACGACAGGTGAGACGACAGGTGAGACGACAGGTGAGACATATATAATGTATATTATATAATATATAAGAGTTTGTTAGGTGATACTCAGCCAATTAGATTTCACACAGAGGTCAAAGGTCAGAGTATGAAGTCCTGCTGTCATACGTACTGAGGAGAGGCGTCACTGAAACACACAGATAGAGACAGGTGAGTATATAACAGGTGAGTAGAACAGGTGAGAGGACAGGTGAGACAACAGGTGAGACAACAGGTGAGACAACAGGTGAGAGGACAGGTGAGAGGACAGGTGAGACAACAGGTGAGACAACAGGTGAGAGGACAGGTGAGACGACAGGTGAGACGACAGGTGAGACGACAGGTGAGACAACAGGTGAGAGGACAGGTGAGAGGACAGGTGAGAGGACAGGTGAGAGGACAGGTGAGACATATATAATGTATATAATATATAAAAGTCTGTTAGGTGACACTCAGCCAATTAGATTTCACACAGAGGTCAAAGGTCAGAGTATGAAGTCCTGCTGTCATACGTACTGAAGACTGGGGTCACTGAAACACACAGATAGAGACAGGTGAGTATATAACAGGTGAGTGTATAACAGGTGAGTATATAACAGGTGAGTATATAACAGGTGAGTATAACAAGTGAGTATAACAGGTGAGTATATAACAGGTGAGTATAACAGGTGAGTATAACAGGTGAGTATATAACAGGTGAGAGTATAACAGGTGAGTATAACAGGTGAGTATAACAGGTGAGTATATAACAGGTGAGAGTATAACAGGTGAGTATAACAGGTGAGTATAACAGGTGAGTATATAACAGGTGAGTATATAACAGGTGAGTATATAACAGGTGAGTATATAACAGGTGAGTATAACAGGTGAGTATATAACAGGTGAGTATAACAGGTGAGTATAACAGGTGAGTATATAACAGGTGAGTATATAACAGGTGAGTATATCAGGTGAGAGTATAACAGGTGAGTATAACAGGTGAGTATAACAGGTGAGTATATAACAGGTGAGTATAACAGGTGAGTATATAACAGGTGAGTATATAACAGGTGAGTATAACAGGTGAGTATAACAGGTGAGTATATAACAGGTGAGTATATAACAGGTGAGTATATAACAGGTAAGTATAACAGGTGAGGGTATAACAGGTGAGTGTATAACAGGTGAGTATATAACAGGTGAGTATAACAGGTGAGTATATAACAGGTGAGTATATAACAGGTGAGTATAACAGGTGAGGGTATAACAGGTGAGTATAACAGGTGAGTATATAACGGATGGTTACATGGTAACCTAGGTTCTCTGAGTGGAGAGACTATCTCTCCACCCTACATATTCCATATGTACGGGGACTGACCCCACAGGGGCAGCTGTTGTGGATTACTCTTTAAGACACATCACCTGTCGTGGCCACACTGATTAGCCACCTGGGCTATATAAGCACCATACCTGTGTGGCCACTCTGATTGACCTTGATTGGAACGCGTTTCAGAGCGGCTAATAGCTGGAGAGATAGTCTCTCCACTCAGAGAACCTAGGTTACCATGTAACCATCCGTTCTCTATCGTGTCAAGACTATCTCTCCACCCTACATATTCCATATGTACGGGGACTCTATAAGACACACCGCGCGGAAACCAAGCAGACGACAATTCGAATGAGACGTCACCGCCACCAGAACCACTCACGTGCTCAAACCAAGGAACTATATACAAATCTACACTATATACACACCCATGACCCCAGTGCAAGACGCCGCCAAGGCCCAGCTGGCCCCGCCAGACGCTAAGGCCAGCCGCAAATGGGTGGAAGGACATCTAGCCTGCCAGGCTAGTCCAGAAAGAAAAGAAAAGACATCACTCCAAGCCAAAAGTGCTCTTCAAGAGCTATGGCACTGGAGGCATGGTATGTTCGGCCATGTTCTACTGCAACATGCCCAGCACACGCTCAGTGAACGGGATGCCGGCTGCCACATTCATGCAGTAAAACCTTATAAAGGTGGACGGGCTAGACCAAGAGGCCGCCGTACAAATCTCAGACAGGGGGGCACCTCTCCATAAGGCCCAGGAGGTAGCGAGGCCCCGTGTGGAATGTGCACATACCCCTGCCGGGGCAGGCACGCCTGCCTCTTTATATGCCTGTTGGATTGCCTCTACAACCCAATGGGACAGCCTAGCCTTTGAGACTGGCTGCCCAAGAGTGTTAGTCCTGCAGCAGACAAAGAGTTGGTCCGTAGCCCTGTGGGCACGAGTACGCTGAATATAGAGCGTTAAGGCCCTGACGGGACACAACAGTGATGCCCCACTCGACCCAACTCCACCATCCTGAGGAGGGCGGAAAGGGCGCAACTCAAAACTCTGGTTGGCGTGGGACTCAGACCAGACCTTAGGGTGGAATGCAGGATTAGGTCGCATCAGCACCCCAGCATTCCCAGGCAAGAAGCGGCAGCACTCTTCATGCACGGAAAGGGCATGTAGCTCACCCACCCTTTTTGTTGACACAATAGCCAACAAGAATGATGTCTTGAGCAAAAGCCATTTCAGCTCCACCGTTTCCAGAGGCTCGAACGGCCCATGTCGCAAGGCTGACAAAACCATCTCCAAATCCCCTGGGGATAAGCAGCCCTGGTAGAGGGAGCCCGGGCGCCCTGCAACGTGCCTACACAGACTGGGGTAATCCCATGGCTAGAAATTCGGCCCTCTCAGGGGCCAGGCCCAAAGCCTGAGGCCCTGGGGAAAAGGGTGAAAAAGAGTTCCCTCGGCCTGGGACAGGAGGTCTCGGCGAATGGGAAGCTCCCACGGTTGGCCCTGAAGAAGGGGCGGAATCTCCGCAAACCAAATCATCTGGGGCCAATTTGGGGCCACCAGGATGAGGCTCACCTCCTCCACCTGGACTCTCTGTAGGAGGTTGGTGCAGGAGGATGAAGGGAGGGAAGGCATACAGGAGGCCCAGTGGCCACTGATGTGCCATTGCATCTGTCCCTAAGGGAGGATCGTCCCTCCCCATGGAGAAAAACAGGGGACAATGAGTGTTCTCCCTGGATGCAAAAAGATCTGCCACGGCTGTGCCGTAGCGATCCCATATTCCGCTCACCACCTCTGGATGTAGCCGCCACTCTCCGGGGAGAGGTCCTCCCCTGGAGAGCCGATCTGCAGCAAGGTTCTCCCGACCTGGCACGTATGTGGCCCTCAGGGACTTGAACTGGGGATGAGCCCACTCCAATATTATCCGAGCCAATCTGCATAGGCGAAGGGAACCTAGACCCCCTTGCCTGTTGATATATGCCGCCGCTACTGTACTGTCTGTTCTCATCAGCACATGGCGGTCCTGCAGCACTGGCAGGAAGTGCAGAAGAGCCAGATGGATAGCCTGCAGCTCCAACACATTTATGTGCTGTGCTAACCAGGGTCCGTGCCAAAGGCCGCTGACGCCCTTGCCTTCGTGGACAGCCCCCCAGCCTACCAGGGATGCGTCTGATGATACCACCTGGCGACGCAACACAGGCCCCAGTGCCATCCCACGTGCTAAGTTGGCCGGCCGCTGCCACCAACGGAGAGCCACACACAGTCTGCGCGTCACCAATACGCTGGTCTGCAGATTCCTCCGTGGGCAAAGTCCAAGGCCCAGGAGGCAGCGCTGCACCGGGCGCATGTTCAGAAGAGCCAGAGGTATGACATGCACTGTGGCTGCCATTAACCCTAAGAGGCGGAGACATAGCCTCCAGGATACTCTGGCCCCCAAGCCGGAGCTGGGACAGGCAAGTCCTGAGGGTGGCCTGTCTCACAGGAGTCAAGGAAAGAGTCCCTGCCCTGGCATCCACACATGCCTAGGAACTCCGTGGACTGTGATGGCTGGAGCCTGCTCTTCTTCCTGTCGAGGTGCAGGCCGAGGTACTCCAAGTGCTGCAGGAGACGAGTCACATCTCTGCGGCACTGCTCCTCCGAGCGAGCACACACCAGCCAGTCGTCCAAGTAATTGAGGATGCGAATACCCTCCCGACGCAAGGGTCCCAGTACAGCGTCCATACACCTTGTGAACGTGCAGGGGGCAAGTGATATGCCAAACGGGAGGACACAGAACTCGAAGGTTCTGCCGTTGAAGGCGAACCTGAGATAACGTCTGTGCCCTTCCCATATCGGGATCTGAAAATACGCATCCTCTAGGTCTATCGCTAAAAGCGTGTAGATCACTGCTGCAAGCACCTCCCTGCGCTGAGGATCTGCCACCAGTGTAAAGGCGGCTGACAGAGTCAGCGGGGGAGGGTGCAGAAATTGCAGTCGATAACCCTGGGTCATGGTGGAAACCACCCAGGGGTCTGCCCCAAGAGTCTCCCCGGGCAGTTTGCACTGGCCTAGGAGGTGGCATGGGGAGACAGGGTGCCGATAATTGTCAGGAAGAAGTGGGCGGCTTGGGGGGCCCCTGGCCCCGGCCCTGCCCACTCCGCTGACCGCGTCTAGCCTTACCACGTCGGCTGGCCTCCAACCGGACCCGTAGATCACCGGGAGCACCTGATTGAGGGGGTCTTGGCTGCGGGGCTGGTGAAACCTGCTGGTCACGGCCCCGTCGGAGCATACCAGACATCTCCCTAGCACACTGGCGGGCTTCTTGAGCCTGCTGAAGCATTGCCTTGGCATCTGGTCCAAACATAGCAGAGGGGACCACAGGCAGCCGGAGTAGACGGGCTCGGTCTTCCCCCTGTAACCGTGACTGAGACAGCCAGAGATGGCGTCTCACCATACAGAGCGAGGCCAGGGCCCTACCGGTCGCCACCGCCTGCTCCTTCATCAACTTGGCCAAAAGAGATGACACCTGCTGCACCTCCGCAGTTATGCTGGAGTCTCCCCCTAACTGGCCGGCCAGCTGGCGTTGGTACAAGGCTAGCCCCAGTGTTCACCAACCTGCCCTGTATGGCCATAGCCCCATGCAGCTTATTGAGCATGGCATCCATCATCTTGGTGTTCCTGCTCGGGCAACTCGGTGTCCCCAAGACTGACTTAGTGGGGGACATCAAGGGCCCCAAAGCCTGATCCATGGGAGGAGGAGGTCCACAGCCAATCCTCTCTCGACCATGCACACCTGCCAGCCTTCTGCACAGACCTGACCAACGATGGGCTTCAGATGGTGTAGCAAACTGTTTCAATACCAGCTCCTCCACATCAGGAAGTAGAGGCATCGAAAAAGACTGTGACTGAGTTGGAGTCACGTCATCAAACCGGGAGGCCCTCTGTCCTTGGTCCGCTGGCATGTCAACCCCCAATGCCACCGCGGCCCGAGCAAGAAGCTGGTGATAGAGAGGAGAGGAGATGTCCTGCTCGCCCACTAAATGCTGAGACTCCACCCCCCCTTGAACAGGGAGGAGGCCTTCGTCCTCAGGGTCAATGCCCAAGATGTCAATGTCCCCTTCATCAGACGCATCTGACATGGGGGAGACCAGGTGCAGCTCTTCCTGCCCTTGCCAGATGGGGGCAGTGTGCTGGACAGTAGGTGGGGCTGCAACCGTAGCTGCAGGAGGAGGCATCGCCACTCGTGCCCTGACACCCCCTCCAGAGGGGTGAGGTGATTGTGCCACCGGGTCATGCAAAACCCCCCTTCTTGGCCGTTTTGTAGGCCCAGTGAGAGTGGCTGGATGTGTGACAGGAAACACTCGAGCCCTAGCCTCCCTCACTCTAGCTGGCAGGATGAAACAATTCATGCAGAATGCAGGGTCCTGGCTGGCCATGCGTGCATGGTCCAGTCCAAAGCAGTGCACACATTGGTCATGACCATCCTCCATGGGCATCCTTACACCACAGTTCAAACAGGTGTGCCCCACTGAACTAGCCATTCTTCCGCTGTACACCTGCACTGAAGTATGCTTGCACTGGTGGCACTAATCACCTGTCATACACTGACACGGAAGTAAGTACCGCCCGTGGAGGAGTGTTTTGTTTGTACAGACTCCCGTAGGAATCACTGGCAGCCAAATTTGCCCGTCGCCCTCCAACTAGGTTGGATTTTACGAGGAGCTATGGCAGTGTGTGTCAGGCAGCGCTGTCGCCGACACACACAAGCCACACTTGGCTGCAGAGGTGTAGCGATCAGCTGGGAAGCACGCCCCCGTTACCTCCGACGAGGTCGGATTTCACAGAGGACGATGGCTAAGCAAGTGGACCGGCAAACCGGTGCCACAAGCTGCCACGCTTTCACCAGCCCGTGTAGCAAAGACAGTTGCCACAATCCAGAGAGGGGCCCGTAGACCAGCTCTCCCAAACTTAGTAAGTGGATATTGTGCACACCATCCGGCTAACACACGCTACTTGTCTTTGTTGCTTCTCAAGAGAATCACATACAACTGCTTGCAGTGGAAATCAAGGAATCAGAGTGGCCACACAGGTATGGTGCTTATATAGCCCAGGTGGCTAATCAGTGTGGCCACGACAGGTGATGTGTCTTAAAGAGTAATCCACAACAGCTGCCCCTGTGGGGTCAGTCCCCGTACATATGGAATATGTAGGGTGGAGAGATAGTCTTGACACGATAGAGAACAGGTGAGTATATAACAGGTGAGAGTATAACAGGTGAGTATAACAGGTGAGTATATAACAGGTGAGTATATAACAGGTGAGAGTATAACAGGTGAGTATATAACAGGTGAGTATAACAGGTGAGGGTATAACAGGTGAGTGTATAACAGGTGAGTATATAACAGGTGAGTATAACAGGTGAGGGTATAACAGGTGAGTGTATAACAGGTGAGTATATAACAGGTGAGTATATAACAGGTGAGTATATAACAGGTGAGGGTATAACAGGTGAGTATAACAGGTGAGTATATAACAGGTGAGTATATAACAGGTGAGTATATAACAGGTGAGTATATAACAGGTGAGTATATCAGGTGAGTATATAACAGGTGAGTATATAACAGGTGAGGGTATAACAGGTGAGTATAACAGGTGAGTATATAACAGGTGAGTATATAACAGGTGAGTATAACAGGTGAGGGTATAACAGGTGAGTGTATAACAGGTGAGTATATAACAGGTGAGTATATAACAGGTGAGTATATAACAGGTGAGTATAACAGGTGAGGGTATAACAGGTGAGTGTATAACAGGTGAGTATATAACAGGTGAGTATATAACAGGTGAGTATATAACAGGTGAGTATAACAGGTGAGGGTATAACAGGTGAGGGTATAACAGGTGAGTATATAACAGGTGAGTATATAACAGGTGAGTATAACAGGTGAGAGTATATCAGGTGAGTATATAACAGGTGAGTATATAACAGGTGAGTATATAACAGGTGAGTATAACAGGTGAGAGTATAACAGGTGAGTATATAACAGGTGAGTATAACAGGTGAGTATAACAGGTGAGTATAACAGGTGAGTATATAACAGGTGAGAGTATAACAGGTGAGTATAACAGGTGAGTATATAACAGGTGAGTATATAACAGGTGAGTATAACAGGTGAGGGTATAACAGGTGAGTGTATAACAGGTGAGTATATAACAGGTGAGTATAACAGGTGAGGGTATAACAGGTGAGGGTATAACAGGTGAGTATATAACAGGTGAGTATAACAGGTGAGTATAACAGGTGAGTATAACAGGTGAGTATAACAGGTGAGTATATAACAGGTGAGTATATAACAGGTGAGTATAACAGGTGAGTATATAACAGGTGAGTATAACAGGTGAGTATATAACAGGTGAGGGTATAACAGGTGAGGGTATAACAGGTGAGTATAACAGGTGAGTATATAACAGGTGAGTATATAACAGGTGAGAGTATAACAGGTGAGTATATAACAGGTGAGTATATAACAGGTGAGTATATAACAGGTGAGAGTATAACAGGTGAGTATAACAGGTGAGAGTATAACAGGTGAGTATAACAGGTGAGTATATAACAGGTGAGTATAACAGGTGAGTATAACAGGTGAGTATAACAGGTGAGTATAACAGGTGAGTATATAACAGGTGAGTATAACAGGTGAGTATATAACAGGTGAGGGTATAACAGGTGAGGGTATAACAGGTGAGTATAACAGGTGAGTATATAACAGGTGAGAGTATAACAGGTGAGTATAACAGGTGAGTATATAACAGGTGAGTATAACAGGTGAGTATAACAGGTGAGTATATAACAGGTGAGTATAACAGGTGAGTATAACAGGTGAGTATAACAGGTGAGTATATAACAGGTGAGTATAACAGGTGAGTATAACAGGTGAGTATATAACAGGTGAGTATAACAGGTGAGTATAACAGGTGAGTATAACAGGTGAGTATATAACAGGTGAGAGTATAACAGGTGAGTATAACAGGTGAGTATATAACAGGTGAGTATAACAGGTGAGTATAACAGGTGAGTATATAACAGGTGAGTATAACAGGTGAGTATAACAGGTGAGTATAACAGGTGAGTATATAACAGGTGAGTATAACAGGTGAGTATAACAGGTGAGTATATAACAGGTGAGGGTATAACAGGTGAGTATATAACAGGTGAGTATATAACAGGTGAGTATAACAGGTGAGTATAACAGGTGAGTATAACAGGTGAGTATATAACAGGTGAGTATATAACAGGTGAGTATAACAGGTGAGAGTATAACAGGTGAGTATATAACAGGTGAGGGTATAACAGGTGAGTATATAACAGGTGAGTATATAACAGGTGAGTATATAACAGGTGAGTATAACAGGTGAGAGTATAACAGGTGAGGGTATAACAGGTGAGTATATAACAGGTGAGTATATAACAGGTGAGTATAACAGGTGAGTATATAACAGGTGAGTATAACAGGTGAGTATAACAGGTGAGTATATAACAGGTGAGGGTATAACAGGTGAGTATATAACAGGTGAGTATATAACAGGTGAGTATAACAGGTGAGTATAACAGGTGAGTATAACAGGTGAGTATAACAGGTGAGAGTATAACAGGTGAGTATATAACAGGTGAGTATATAACAGGTGAGTGTAACAGGTGAGGGTATAACAGGTGAGTATATAACAGGTGAGTATATAACAGGTGAGTATATAACAGGTGAGTATATAACAGGTGAGTATAACAGGTGAGAGTATAACAGGTGAGTATATAACAGGTGAGTATATAACAGGTGAGTATAACAGGTGAGAGTATAACAGGTGAGTATATAACAGGTGAGTATATAACAGGTGAGTATATAACAGGTGAGAGTATAACAGGTGAGTATAACAGGTGAGTATAACAGGTGAGTATATAACAGGTGAGTATATAACAGGTGAGTATAACAGGTGAGAGTATAACAGGTGAGTATATAACAGGTGAGTATATAACAGGTGAGTATATAACAGGTGAGAGTATAACAGGTGAGTATAACAGGTGAGTATAACAGGTGAGTATATAACAGGTGAGTATATAACAGGTGAGTATATAACAGGTGAGTGTATAACAGGTGAGTGTATAACAGGTGAGTATATAACAGGTGAGTATAACAGGTGAGTATATAACAGGTGAGTATATAACAGGTGAGTATATAACAGGTGAGTATAACAGGTGAGTATAACAGGTGAGTATAACAGGTGAGTATATAACAGGTGAGTATATAACAGGTGAGTGTAACAGGTGAGTATATAACAGGTGAGTATATAACAGGTGAGTATATAACAGGTGAGTATAACAGGTGAGTATATAACAGGTGAGTATATAACAGGTGAGTATAACAGGTGAGTATAACAGGTGACTCACCGCGGTGATTGAGGAAGAATCACCCTGAAACAAACAGAAACTTGTTTCAGGATCAAAATTAAAACGATGAAATAATCAGAAATGAATTCACTCACATGAACGGAGAAACAGACGTGTCACTTCCTGTTTCCTTAGAAGCAGACGTGTCACTTCCTGTTTCATTTGACCTGAAGAGAAACAAGAAAGAAAGTTAAAATACAAACAAACAAATAAACACATTAAAAGTTTAAATGTTTGAACTCACGCTGTGAAGTTGGAGTCGACGTTCAGCTGAATTTCATTTCTGCAGAAAAATCAGAAAACTCTGATCACACGTGTCTGTAGGTGTCTGTAGGTGTCTGTAGGTGTCTGTAGATGTCTGTAGGTGTCTGTAGATGTCTGTAGATGTCTGTAGGTGTCTGTAGATGTCTGTACGTGTCTGTAGATGTCTGTAGGTGTCTGTAAAAGTCTGTAGGTGTCTGTAGATGTCTGTAGGTGTCTGTAGATGTCTGTAGGTGTCTGTAAAAGTCTGTAGGTGTCTGTAGATGTCTGTACGTGTCTGTAGATGTCTGTACGTGTCTGTAGGTGTCTGTATGTGTCTGTAGGTGTCTGTACGTGTCTGTAGGTGTCTGTAGGTGTCTGTAGATGTCTGTACGTGTCTGTCGAAGTCTGTAGGTGTCTGTAGATGTCTGTACGTGTCTGTAGATGTCTGTAGGTGTCTGTAAATGTCTGTAGATGTCTGTAGGTGTCTGTAGGTGTCTGTAGGTGTCTGTAGATGTCTGTACGTGTCTGTCGATGTCTGTATGTGTCTGTAGGTGTCTGTACGTGTCTGTCGATGTCTGTACATGTCTGTAGGTGTCTGGACGTTTCTGTATGTGTCTGTAGGTGTCTGTAGATGTCTGTAGATCTCTGTAGGTGTCTGTAGGTGTCTGTAGATGTCTGTAGGTGTCTGTAGAAGTCTGTACGTGTCTGTACGTGTCTGTAGGTGTCTGTATGTGTCTGTAGATGTCTGTAGGTTTCTGTATGTGTCTGTAGATGTCTGTACGTGTCTGTAGGTGTCTGTATGTGTCTGTAGATGTCTGTAGATGTCTGTATGTGTCTGTACGTGTCTGTAGGTGTCTGTAGGTGTCTGTAGGTGACTGTGCGTGTCTGTAGATGTCTGTAGATGTCTGTATGTGTCTGTAGATGTCTGTAGATGTCTGAACGTGTCTGTGCGTGTCTGTAGATGTCTGTAGATGTTTGTAGATGTCTGTAGGTGTATGTAGGTGTCTGTAGATGTCTGTACATGTCTGTAGATGTCGGGATGTGTCTGTAGGTGTCTGTAGGTGTCTGTACATGTCTGTAGATGTCTGTAGGTGTCTGTGGATGTCTGTAGATGTCTGTACATGTCTGTACGTGTCTGTAGGTGTCTGTACATGTCTGTAGATGTCTGTAGGTTTCTGTGGATGTCTGTAGATGTCTGTATGTGTCTGTAGATGTATGTAGGTGTCTGTAGATGTCTGTACATGTCTGTAGATGTCGGGATGTGTCTGTAGATGTCTGTAGATGTCTGAACGTGTCTGTGCGTGTCTGTAGATGTCTGTGGATGTCTGTAGATGTCTGTATGTGTCTGTAGATGTATGTAGGTGTCTGTAGATGTCTGTACATGTCTGTAGATGTCGGGATGTGTCTGTAGGTGTCTGTAGGTGTCTGTACATGTCTGTAGATGTCTGTAGGTGTCTGTGGATGTCTGTAGATGTCTGTACATGTCTGTACGTGTCTGTAGGTGTCTGTACATGTCTGTAGATGTCTGTAGGTTTCTGTGGATGTCTGTAGATGTCTGTATGTGTCTGTAGATGTATGTAGGTGTCTGTAGATGTCTGTACATGTCTGTAGATGTCGGGATGTGTCTGTAGATGTCTGTAGATGTCTGTACGTGTCTGTATGTGTCTGTAGATGTCTGTACGTGTCTGTACGTGTCTGTAGATGTCTGTATGTGTCTGTAGATGTCTGTAGGTGTCTGTACGTGTCTGTAGATGTCTGTAGATGTCTGTACGTGTCTGTACGTGTCTGTAGGTGTCTGTAGATGTCTGTATGTGTCTGTAGATGTCTGTAGATGTCTGTAGGTGTCTGTAGGTGTCTGTACATGTCTGTAGAAGTCTGTAGGTGTCTGTAGGTGTCTGTAGATGTCTGTACATGTCTGTAGGTGTCTGTAGATGTCTGTAGATGTCTGTACGTGTCTGTAGGTGTCTGTAGATGTCTGTACGTGTCTGTAGATGTCTGTAGATGTCTGCACATGTCTGTAGATGTCTGTGGATGTCTGTAGATGTCTGTATGTGTCTGTAGATGTATGTAGGTGTCTGTAGATGTCTGTACATGTCTGTACGTGTCTGTAGGTGTCTGTACATGTCTGTAGATGTCTGTAGGTGTCTGTGGATGTCTGTAGATGTCTGTAGATGTCTGTACGTGTCTGTAGATGTCTGTAGATGTCTGCACATGTCTGTAGATGTCTGTGGATGTCTGTAGATGTCTGTATGTGTCTGTAGATGTATGTAGGTGTCTGTAGATGTCTGTAAATGTCTGTACGTGTCTGTAGGTGTCTGTACATGTCTGTAGATGTATGTAGGTGTCTGTAGATGTTTGTATGTGTCTGTAGATGTCTGTAGGTGTCTGTACGTGTCTGTATGTGTCTGTAGGTGTCTGTACGTGTCTGTAGATGTCTGTATGTGTCTGTAGGTGTCTGTACGTGTCTGTAGATGTCTGTAGATGTCTGTACGTGTCTGTACGTGTCTGTACGTGTCTGTAGATGTCTGTATGTGTCTGTAGATGTCTGTAGGTGTCTGTATGTGTCTGTAGATGTCTGTATGTGTCTGTACGTGTCTGTAGGTGTCTGTACGTGTCTGTAAATGTCTGTAGATGTCTGTAGATGTCTGTACGTGTCTGTAGGTGTCTGTACGTGTCTGTAAATGTCTGTAGGTGTCTGTAGGTGTCTGTAGATGTCTGTAGGTGTCTGTAGATGTCTGTAGGTGTCTGTATGTGTCTGTACGTGTCTGTAGGTGTCTGTAGGTGTCTGTAGATGTCTGTAGGTGTCTGTAGGTGTCTGTAGATGTCTGTAGGTGTCTGTAGGTGTCTGCAGGTGTCTGTAGGTGTCTGTACGTGTCTGTAGGTGTCTGTAGGTGTCTGTAGATGTCTGTAGGTGTCTGTAGGTGTCTGTAGATGTCTGTAGGTGTCTGTAGGTGTCTGCAGGTGTCTGTAGGTGTCTGTACGTGTCTGTAGAAGTCTGTAGATGTCTGTATGTGTCTGTACGTGTCTGTAGAAGTCTGTAGATGTCTGTAGGTGTCTGTACATGTCTGTAAATGTCTGTAGATGTCTGTAGGTGTCTGTAGGTGTCTGTAGGTGTCTGTAGGTGTCTGTACGTGTCTGTAGGTGTCTGTAAATGTCTGTAGATGTCTGTAGGTGTCTGTAGGTGTCTGTAGGTTTCTGTACGTGTCTGTAAATGTCTGTATGTGTCTGTAGATGTCTGTAGGTGTCTGTAGGTGTCTGTAGGTGTCTGTAGGTGTCTGTAGATGTCTGTACGTGTCTGTAGATGTCTGTAGGTGTCTGTAGGTGTCTGCAGGTGTCTGTAGGTGTCTGTAGGTGTCTGTAGGTGTCTGTAGGTGTCTGTACGTGTCTGTAGGTGTCTGTACATGTCTGTAGATGTCTGTAGGTTTCTGTGGATGTCTGTAGATGTCTGTATGTGTCTGTAGATGTCTGTAGGTTTCTGTAGATGTCTGTATGTGTCTGTAGATGTATGTAGGTGTCTGTAGATGTCTGTACATGTCTGTAGATGTCGGGATGTGTCTGTAGATGTCTGTAGATGTCTGAACGTGTCTGTGCGTGTCTGTAGATGTCTGTGGATGTCTGTAGATGTCTGTATGTGTCTGTAGATGTATGTAGGTGTCTGTAGATGTCTGTACATGTCTGTAGATGTCGGGATGTGTCTGTAGGTGTCTGTAGGTGTCTGTACATGTCTGTAGATGTCTGTAGGTGTCTGTGGATGTCTGTAGATGTCTGTACATGTCTGTACGTGTCTGTAGGTGTCTGTACATGTCTGTAGATGTCTGTAGGTTTCTGTGGATGTCTGTAGATGTCTGTATGTGTCTGTAGATGTATGTAGGTGTCTGTAGATGTCTGTACATGTCTGTAGATGTCGGGATGTGTCTGTAGATGTCTGTAGATGTCTGTACGTGTCTGTATGTGTCTGTAGATGTCTGTACGTGTCTGTACGTGTCTGTAGATGTCTGTATGTGTCTGTAGATGTCTGTAGGTGTCTGTACGTGTCTGTAGATGTCTGTAGATGTCTGTACGTGTCTGTACGTGTCTGTACGTGTCTGTAGATGTCTGTATGTGTCTGTAGATGTCTGTAGATGTCTGTAGGTGTCTGTAGGTGTCTGTACATGTCTGTAGAAGTCTGTAGGTGTCTGTAGGTGTCTGTAGATGTCTGTACATGTCTGTAGGTGTCTGTAGATGTCTGTAGATGTCTGTACGTGTCTGTAGGTGTCTGTAGATGTCTGTACGTGTCTGTAGATGTCTGTAGATGTCTGCACATGTCTGTAGATGTCTGTGGATGTCTGTAGATGTCTGTATGTGTCTGTAGATGTATGTAGGTGTCTGTAGATGTCTGTACATGTCTGTACGTGTCTGTAGGTGTCTGTACATGTCTGTAGATGTCTGTAGGTGTCTGTGGATGTCTGTAGATGTCTGTAGATGTCTGTACGTGTCTGTAGATGTCTGTAGATGTCTGCACATGTCTGTAGATGTCTGTGGATGTCTGTAGATGTCTGTATGTGTCTGTAGATGTATGTAGGTGTCTGTAGATGTCTGTAAATGTCTGTACGTGTCTGTAGGTGTCTGTACATGTCTGTAGATGTATGTAGGTGTCTGTAGATGTTTGTATGTGTCTGTAGATGTCTGTAGGTGTCTGTACGTGTCTGTATGTGTCTGTAGGTGTCTGTACGTGTCTGTAGATGTCTGTATGTGTCTGTAGGTGTCTGTACGTGTCTGTAGATGTCTGTAGATGTCTGTACGTGTCTGTACGTGTCTGTAGATGTCTGTATGTGTCTGTAGATGTCTGTAGGTGTCTGTATGTGTCTGTAGATGTCTGTATGTGTCTGTACGTGTCTGTAGGTGTCTGTACGTGTCTGTACATGTCTGTAGATGTCTGTAGGTTTCTGTGGATGTCTGTAGATGTCTGTATGTGTCTGTAGATGTATGTAGGTGTCTGTAGATGTCTGTACATGTCTGTAGATGTCGGGATGTGTCTGTAGATGTCTGTAGATGTCTGTACGTGTCTGTATGTGTCTGTAGATGTCTGTACGTGTCTGTACGTGTCTGTAGATGTCTGTATGTGTCTGTAGATGTCTGTAGGTGTCTGTACGTGTCTGTAGATGTCTGTAGATGTCTGTACGTGTCTGTACGTGTCTGTACGTGTCTGTACGTGTCTGTACATGTCTGTAGATGTCTGTAGGTTTCTGTGGATGTCTGTAGATGTCTGTATGTGTCTGTAGATGTATGTAGGTGTCTGTAGATGTCTGTACATGTCTGTAGATGTCGGGATGTGTCTGTAGATGTCTGTAGATGTCTGTACGTGTCTGTATGTGTCTGTAGATGTCTGTACGTGTCTGTACGTGTCTGTAGATGTCTGTATGTGTCTGTAGATGTCTGTAGGTGTCTGTACGTGTCTGTAGATGTCTGTAGATGTCTGTACGTGTCTGTACGTGTCTGTACGTGTCTGTAGATGTCTGTATGTGTCTGTAGATGTCTGTAGATGTCTGTAGGTGTCTGTAGGTGTCTGTACATGTCTGTAGAAGTCTGTAGGTGTCTGTAGGTGTCTGTAGATGTCTGTACGTGTCTGTAGGTGTCTGTAGATGTCTGTAGATGTCTGTACGTGTCTGTAGGTGTCTGTAGATGTCTGTACGTGTCTGTAGATGTCTGTAGATGTCTGCACATGTCTGTAGATGTCTGTGGATGTCTGTAGATGTCTGTATGTGTCTGTAGATGTATGTAGGTGTCTGTAGATGTCTGTACATGTCTGTACGTGTCTGTAGATGTCTGTACGTGTCTGTAGATGTCTGTAGATGTCTGCACATGTCTGTAGATGTCTGTGGATGTCTGTATGTGTCTGTAGATGTATGTAGGTGTCTGTAGATGTCTGTAAATGTCTGTACGTGTCTGTAGGTGTCTGTACATGTCTGTAGATGTATGTAGGTGTCTGTAGATGTTTGTATGTGTCTGTAGATGTCTGTAGGTGTCTGTACGTGTCTGTATGTGTCTGTAGGTGTCTGTACGTGTCTGTAGATGTCTGTATGTGTCTGTAGGTGTCTGTACGTGTCTGTAGATGTCTGTAGATGTCTGTACGTGTCTGTACGTGTCTGTAGATGTCTGTATGTGTCTGTAGATGTCTGTAGGTGTCTGTATGTGTCTGTAGATGTCTGTATGTGTCTGTACGTGTCTGTAGGTGTCTGTACGTGTCTGTACGTGTCTGTAGGTGTCTGTACGTGTCTGTAAATGTCTGTAGGTGTCTGTAGGTGTCTGTAGATGTCTGTAGGTGTTTGTAGATGTCTGTAGGTGTCTGTATGTGTCTGTACGTGTCTGTAGGTGTCTGTAGGTGTCTGTAGATGTCTGTAGGTGTCTGTAGGTGTCTGTAGATGTCTGTAGGTGTTTGTAGGTGTCTGCAGGTGTCTGTAGGTGTCTGTACGTGTCTGTAGAAGTCTGTAGATGTCTGTAGGTGTCTGTACATGTCTGTAAATGTCTGTAGATGTCTGTAGGTGTCTGTAGGTGTCTGTAGGTGTCTGTACGTGTCTGTAGGTGTCTGTACGTGTCTGTAGATGTCTGTAGGTGTCTGTAGGTGTCTGTAGGTGTCTGTACATGTCTGTAAATGTCTGTAGATGTCTGTAGGTGTCTGTAGGTGTCTGTAGGTGTCTGTAGATGTCTGTAGGTGTCTGTAGGTGTCTGTAGATGTCTGTAGGTGTCTGTAGATGTCTGTAGGTGTCTGTAGATGTCTGTACGTGTCTGTAGATGTCTGTAGATGTCTGCACATGTCTGTAGATGTCTGTGGATGTCTGTAGATGTCTGTATGTGTCTGTAGATGTATGTAGGTGTCTGTAGATGTCTGTAAATGTCTGTACGTGTCTGTAGGTGTCTGTACATGTCTGTAGATGTATGTAGGTGTCTGTAGATGTTTGTATGTGTCTGTAGATGTCTGTAGGTGTCTGTACGTGTCTGTATGTGTCTGTAGGTGTCTGTACGTGTCTGTAGATGTCTGTATGTGTCTGTAGGTGTCTGTACGTGTCTGTAGATGTCTGTAGATGTCTGTACGTGTCTGTACGTGTCTGTACGTGTCTGTAGATGTCTGTATGTGTCTGTAGATGTCTGTAGGTGTCTGTATGTGTCTGTAGATGTCTGTATGTGTCTGTACGTGTCTGTAGGTGTCTGTACGTGTCTGTAAATGTCTGTAGATGTCTGTAGATGTCTGTACGTGTCTGTAGGTGTCTGTACGTGTCTGTAAATGTCTGTAGGTGTCTGTAGGTGTCTGTAGATGTCTGTAGGTGTCTGTAGATGTCTGTAGGTGTCTGTATGTGTCTGTACGTGTCTGTAGGTGTCTGTAGGTGTCTGTAGATGTCTGTAGGTGTCTGTAGGTGTCTGTAGATGTCTGTAGGTGTCTGTAGGTGTCTGCAGGTGTCTGTAGGTGTCTGTACGTGTCTGTAGAAGTCTGTAGATGTCTGTAGGTGTCTGTACATGTCTGTAAATGTCTGTAGATGTCTGTAGGTGTCTGTAGGTGTCTGTAGGTGTCTGTACGTGTCTGTAGGTGTCTGTACGTGTCTGTAAATGTCTGTAGATGTCTGTAGGTGTCTGTAGGTGTCTGTAGGTGTCTGTACGTGTCTGTAAATGTCTGTATGTGTCTGTAGATGTCTGTAGGTGTCTGTAGGTGTCTGTAGGTGTCTGTAGGTGTCTGTAGATGTCTGTACGTGTCTGTAGATGTCTGTAGGTGTCTGTAGGTGTCTGCAGGTGTCTGTAGGTGTCTGTAGGTGTCTGTAGGTGTCTGTACGTGTCTGTAGGTGTCTGTACATGTCTGTAGATGTCTGTAGGTTTCTGTGGATGTCTGTAGATGTCTGTATGTGTCTGTAGATGTCTGTAGGTTTCTGTAGATGTCTGTATGTGTCTGTAGATGTATGTAGGTGTCTGTAGATGTCTGTACATGTCTGTAGATGTCGGGATGTGTCTGTAGATGTCTGTAGATGTCTGAACGTGTCTGTGCGTGTCTGTAGATGTCTGTGGATGTCTGTAGATGTCTGTATGTGTCTGTAGATGTATGTAGGTGTCTGTAGATGTCTGTACATGTCTGTAGATGTCGGGATGTGTCTGTAGGTGTCTGTAGGTGTCTGTACATGTCTGTAGATGTCTGTAGGTGTCTGTGGATGTCTGTAGATGTCTGTACATGTCTGTACGTGTCTGTAGGTGTCTGTACATGTCTGTAGATGTCTGTAGGTTTCTGTGGATGTCTGTAGATGTCTGTATGTGTCTGTAGATGTATGTAGGTGTCTGTAGATGTCTGTACATGTCTGTAGATGTCGGGATGTGTCTGTAGATGTCTGTAGATGTCTGTACGTGTCTGTATGTGTCTGTAGATGTCTGTACGTGTCTGTACGTGTCTGTAGATGTCTGTATGTGTCTGTAGATGTCTGTAGGTGTCTGTACGTGTCTGTAGATGTCTGTAGATGTCTGTACGTGTCTGTACGTGTCTGTACGTGTCTGTAGATGTCTGTATGTGTCTGTAGATGTCTGTAGATGTCTGTAGGTGTCTGTAGGTGTCTGTACATGTCTGTAGAAGTCTGTAGGTGTCTGTAGGTGTCTGTAGATGTCTGTACATGTCTGTAGGTGTCTGTAGATGTCTGTAGATGTCTGTACGTGTCTGTAGGTGTCTGTAGATGTCTGTACGTGTCTGTAGATGTCTGTAGATGTCTGCACATGTCTGTAGATGTCTGTGGATGTCTGTAGATGTCTGTATGTGTCTGTAGATGTATGTAGGTGTCTGTAGATGTCTGTACATGTCTGTACGTGTCTGTAGGTGTCTGTACATGTCTGTAGATGTCTGTAGGTGTCTGTGGATGTCTGTAGATGTCTGTAGATGTCTGTACGTGTCTGTAGATGTCTGTAGATGTCTGCACATGTCTGTAGATGTCTGTGGATGTCTGTAGATGTCTGTATGTGTCTGTAGATGTATGTAGGTGTCTGTAGATGTCTGTAAATGTCTGTACGTGTCTGTAGGTGTCTGTACATGTCTGTAGATGTATGTAGGTGTCTGTAGATGTTTGTATGTGTCTGTAGATGTCTGTAGGTGTCTGTACGTGTCTGTATGTGTCTGTAGGTGTCTGTACGTGTCTGTAGATGTCTGTATGTGTCTGTAGGTGTCTGTACGTGTCTGTAGATGTCTGTAGATGTCTGTACGTGTCTGTACGTGTCTGTAGATGTCTGTATGTGTCTGTAGATGTCTGTAGGTGTCTGTATGTGTCTGTAGATGTCTGTATGTGTCTGTACGTGTCTGTAGGTGTCTGTACGTGTCTGTACATGTCTGTAGATGTCTGTAGGTTTCTGTGGATGTCTGTAGATGTCTGTATGTGTCTGTAGATGTATGTAGGTGTCTGTAGATGTCTGTACATGTCTGTAGATGTCGGGATGTGTCTGTAGATGTCTGTAGATGTCTGTACGTGTCTGTATGTGTCTGTAGATGTCTGTACGTGTCTGTACGTGTCTGTAGATGTCTGTATGTGTCTGTAGATGTCTGTAGGTGTCTGTACGTGTCTGTAGATGTCTGTAGATGTCTGTACGTGTCTGTACGTGTCTGTACGTGTCTGTACATGTCTGTAGATGTCTGTAGGTTTCTGTGGATGTCTGTAGATGTCTGTATGTGTCTGTAGATGTATGTAGGTGTCTGTAGATGTCTGTACATGTCTGTAGATGTCGGGATGTGTCTGTAGATGTCTGTAGATGTCTGTACGTGTCTGTATGTGTCTGTAGATGTCTGTACGTGTCTGTACGTGTCTGTAGATGTCTGTATGTGTCTGTAGATGTCTGTAGGTGTCTGTACGTGTCTGTAGATGTCTGTAGATGTCTGTACGTGTCTGTACGTGTCTGTACGTGTCTGTAGATGTCTGTATGTGTCTGTAGATGTCTGTAGATGTCTGTAGGTGTCTGTAGGTGTCTGTACATGTCTGTAGAAGTCTGTAGGTGTCTGTAGGTGTCTGTAGATGTCTGTACGTGTCTGTAGGTGTCTGTAGATGTCTGTAGATGTCTGTACGTGTCTGTAGGTGTCTGTAGATGTCTGTACGTGTCTGTAGATGTCTGTAGATGTCTGCACATGTCTGTAGATGTCTGTGGATGTCTGTAGATGTCTGTATGTGTCTGTAGATGTATGTAGGTGTCTGTAGATGTCTGTACATGTCTGTACGTGTCTGTAGATGTCTGTACGTGTCTGTAGATGTCTGTAGATGTCTGCACATGTCTGTAGATGTCTGTGGATGTCTGTATGTGTCTGTAGATGTATGTAGGTGTCTGTAGATGTCTGTAAATGTCTGTACGTGTCTGTAGGTGTCTGTACATGTCTGTAGATGTATGTAGGTGTCTGTAGATGTTTGTATGTGTCTGTAGATGTCTGTAGGTGTCTGTACGTGTCTGTATGTGTCTGTAGGTGTCTGTACGTGTCTGTAGATGTCTGTATGTGTCTGTAGGTGTCTGTACGTGTCTGTAGATGTCTGTAGATGTCTGTACGTGTCTGTACGTGTCTGTAGATGTCTGTATGTGTCTGTAGATGTCTGTAGGTGTCTGTATGTGTCTGTAGATGTCTGTATGTGTCTGTACGTGTCTGTAGGTGTCTGTACGTGTCTGTACGTGTCTGTAGGTGTCTGTACGTGTCTGTAAATGTCTGTAGGTGTCTGTAGGTGTCTGTAGATGTCTGTAGGTGTTTGTAGATGTCTGTAGGTGTCTGTATGTGTCTGTACGTGTCTGTAGGTGTCTGTAGGTGTCTGTAGATGTCTGTAGGTGTCTGTAGGTGTCTGTAGATGTCTGTAGGTGTTTGTAGGTGTCTGCAGGTGTCTGTAGGTGTCTGTACGTGTCTGTAGAAGTCTGTAGATGTCTGTAGGTGTCTGTACATGTCTGTAAATGTCTGTAGATGTCTGTAGGTGTCTGTAGGTGTCTGTAGGTGTCTGTACGTGTCTGTAGGTGTCTGTACGTGTCTGTAGATGTCTGTAGGTGTCTGTAGGTGTCTGTAGGTGTCTGTACATGTCTGTAAATGTCTGTAGATGTCTGTAGGTGTCTGTAGGTGTCTGTAGGTGTCTGTAGATGTCTGTAGGTGTCTGTAGGTGTCTGTAGATGTCTGTAGGTGTCTGTAGATGTCTGTAGGTGTCTGTAGGTGTCTGTAGGTGTCTGTACATGTCTGTAAATGTCTGTAGATGTCTGTAGGTGTCTGTAGATGTCTGTAGGTGTCTGTAGATGTCTGTAGGTGTCTGTAGGTGTCTGTAGATGTCTGTAGGTGTCTGTAGGTGTCTGTAGGTGTCTGTAGATGTCTGTAGGTGTCTGTAGGTGTCTGTAGATGTCTGTATGTGTCTGTAGATGTCTGTGTGTGTCTGTAGATGTCTGTAGGTGTCTGTAGGTGTCTGTAGATGTCTGTAGGTGTCTGTAGGTGTCTGTAGGTGTCTGTAGGTGTCTGTAGATGTCTGTAGGTGTCTGTAGATGTCTGTAGGTGTCTGTAGGTGTCTGTAGATGTCTGTAGATGTCTGTAGGTGTCTGTAGATGTCTGTAGGTGTCTGTAGATGTCTGTAGGTGTCTGTAGGTGTCTGTAGGTGTCTGTAGATGTCTGTAGATGTCTGTAGGTGTCTGTAGATGTCTGTAGGTGTCTGTAGATGTCTGTAGGTGTCTGTAGGTGTCTGTAGGTGTCTGTAGGTGTCTGTAGATGTCTGTAGGTGTCTGTAGGTGTCTGTAGGTTTCTGTAGGTGTCTGTAGGTGTCTGTAGATGTCTGTAGGTTTCTGTAGGTGTCTGTACATGTCTGTAGGTGTCTGTAGATGTCTGTAGGTTTCTGTAGGTGTCTGTAGATGTCTGTAGGTGTCTGTAGTGTCTGTAGGTGTCTGTAGGTGTCTGTAGGTGTCTGTAGATGTCTGTAGGTTTCTGTAGGTGTCTGTAGATGTCTGTAGGTGTCTGTAGTGTCTGTAGTGTCTGTAGGTGTCTGTAGGTGTCTGTAGGTGTCTGTAGATGTCTGTAGGTGTCTGTAGGTGTCTGTACATGTCTGTAAATGTCTGTAGATGTCTGTAGGTGTCTGTAGATGTCTGTAGGTGTCTGTAGATGTCTGTAGGTGTCTGTAGGTGTCTGTAGATGTCTGTATGTGTCTGTAGATGTCTGTGTGTGTCTGTAGATGTCTGTAGGTGTCTGTAGGTGTCTGTAGGTGTCTGTAGGTGTCTGTAGGTGTCTGTAGATGTCTGTACGTGTCTGTAGATGTCTGTAGGTGTCTGTAGGTGTCTGCAGGTGTCTGTAGGTGTCTGTAGGTGTCTGTAGGTGTCTGTAGGTGTCTGTATGTGTCTGTAGATGTCTGTAGGTGTCTGTAGATGTCTGTAGATGTCTGTAGGTGTCTGTAGATGTCTGTAGGTGTCTGTAGGTGTCTGTAGGTGTCTGTAGGTGTCTGTAGGTGTCTGTAGATGTCTGTAGGTGTCTGTAGATGTCTGTAGGTGTCTGTAGATGTCTGTAGATGTCTGTAGGTGTCTGTAGATGTCTGTAGGTGTCTGTAGATGTCTGTAGGTGTCTGTAGGTGTCTGTAGGTGTCTGTAGATGTCTGTAGGTGTCTGTAGGTGTCTGTAGGTGTCTGTAGGTGTCTGTAGATGTCTGTAGGTGTCTGTAGATGTCTGTAGGTGTCTGTAGGTGTCTGTAGATGTCTGTAGATGTCTGTAGGTGTCTGTAGATGTCTGTAGGTGTCTGTAGATGTCTGTAGGTGTCTGTAGGTGTCTGTAGGTGTCTGTAGATGTCTGTAGATGTCTGTAGGTGTCTGTAGATGTCTGTAGGTGTCTGTAGATGTCTGTAGGTGTCTGTAGGTGTCTGTAGGTGTCTGTAGGTGTCTGTAGGTGTCTGTAGATGTCTGTAGGTGTCTGTAGGTTTCTGTAGGTGTCTGTAGGTGTCTGTAGGTGTCTGTAGATGTCTGTAGGTTTCTGTAGGTGTCTGTACATGTCTGTAGGTGTCTGTAGATGTCTGTAGGTTTCTGTAGGTGTCTGTAGATGTCTGTAGGTGTCTGTAGTGTCTGTAGGTGTCTGTAGGTGTCTGTAGGTGTCTGTAGATGTCTGTAGGTTTCTGTAGGTGTCTGTAGATGTCTGTAGGTGTCTGTAGTGTCTGTAGTGTCTGTAGGTGTCTGTAGGTGTCTGTAGGTGTCTGTAGATGTCTGTAGGTGTCTGTAGGTGTCTGTAGGTGTCTGTACATGTCTGTAAATGTCTGTAGATGTCTGTAGGTGTCTGTAGATGTCTGTAGGTGTCTGTAGATGTCTGTAGGTGTCTGTAGGTGTCTGTAGATGTCTGTATGTGTCTGTAGATGTCTGTGTGTGTCTGTAGATGTCTGTAGGTGTCTGTAGGTGTCTGTAGGTGTCTGTAGGTGTCTGTAGGTGTCTGTAGATGTCTGTACGTGTCTGTAGATGTCTGTAGGTGTCTGTAGGTGTCTGCAGGTGTCTGTAGGTGTCTGTAGGTGTCTGTAGGTGTCTGTAGGTGTCTGTATGTGTCTGTAGATGTCTGTAGGTGTCTGTAGATGTCTGTAGATGTCTGTAGGTGTCTGTAGATGTCTGTAGGTGTCTGTAGGTGTCTGTAGGTGTCTGTAGGTGTCTGTAGATGTCTGTAGGTGTCTGTAGATGTCTGTAGGTGTCTGTAGATGTCTGTAGATGTCTGTAGGTGTCTGTAGATGTCTGTAGGTGTCTGTAGATGTCTGTAGGTGTCTGTAGGTGTCTGTAGGTGTCTGTAGATGTCTGTAGATGTCTGTAGGTGTCTGTAGATGTCTGTAGGTGTCTGTAGATGTCTGTAGGTGTCTGTAGGTGTCTGTAGATGTCTGTAGGTGTCTGTAGGTGTCTGTAGGTGTCTGTAGATGTCTGTAGGTGTCTGTAGATGTCTGTAGGTGTCTGTAGGTGTCTGTAGATGTCTGTAGATGTCTGTAGGTGTCTGTAGATGTCTGTAGGTGTCTGTAGATGTCTGTAGGTGTCTGTAGGTGTCTGTAGGTGTCTGTAGATGTCTGTAGATGTCTGTAGATGTCTGTAGGTGTCTGTAGATGTCTGTAGGTGTCTGTAGATGTCTGTAGGTGTCTGTAGGTGTCTGTAGGTGTCTGTAGGTGTCTGTAGATGTCTGTAGGTGTCTGTAGATGTCTGTAGGTGTCTGTAGGTGTCTGTAGGTGTCTGTAGGTGTCTGTAGATGTCTGTAGGTGTCTGTAGATGTCTGTAGGTGTCTGTAGTGTCTGTAGGTGTCTGTAGTGTCTGTAGGTGTCTGTAGTGTCTGTAGGTGTCTGTAGTGTCTGTATACCTGGTCTGGTTGTGTGTCACATCGATCTCTCTACAACCAGAAAAACAAACGTTAGTTTATAACAGTATGAACTGGTTTATAAGAGTCTGAACTGGTTTATAACAGTCTGAACTGGTTTATAACAGTCTGAACTGGTTTATAACAGTCTGAACTGGTTTATAACAGTCTGAACTGGTTTATAACAGTATGAACTGGTTTATAACAGTCTGAACTGGTTTATAACAGTCTGAACTGGTTTATAACAGTATGAACTGGTTTATAACAGTATGAACTGGTTTATAACAGTCTGAACTGGTTTATAACAGTCTGAACTGGTTTATAACAGTATGAACTGGTTTATAACAGTATGAACTGGTTTATAACAGTATGAACTGGTTTATAACAGTATGAACTGGTTTATAAGAGTCTGAACTGGTTTATAAGAGTCTGAACTGGTTTATAACAGTCTGAACTGGTTTATAACAGTCTGAACTGGTTTATAACAGTATGAACTGGTTTATAACAGTCTGAACTGGTTTATAACAGTCTGAACTGGTTTATAACAGTCTGAACTGGTTTATAACAGTCTGAACTGGTTTATAACAGTCTGAACTGGTTTATAACAGTATGAACTGGTTTATAACAGTATGAACTGGTTTATAACAGTATGAACTGGTTTATAACAGTCTGAACTGGTTTATAACAGTATGAACTGGTTTATAAGAGTCTGAACTGGTTTATAAGAGTCTGAACTGGTTTATAACAGTCTGAACTGGTTTATAAACAGTATGAACTGGTTTATAAGAGTCTGAACTGGTTTATAACAGTATGAACTGGTTTATAACAGTATGAACTGGTTTATAACAGTATGAACTGGTTTATAAGAGTCTGAACTGGTTTATAACAGTATGAACTGGTTTATAAGAGTCTGAACTGGTTTATAAGAGTCTGAACTGGTTTATAACAGTCTGAACTGGTTTATAACAGTCTGAACTGGTTTATAACAGTATGAACTGGTTTATAAGAGTCTGAACTGGTTTATAACAGTATGAACTGGTTTATAACAGTCTGAACTGGTTTATAACAGTATGAACTGGTTTATAACAGTCTGAACTGGTTTATAACAGTATGAACTGGTTTATAAGAGTCTGAACTGGTTTATAACAGTCTGAACTGGTTTATAACAGTCTGAACTGGTTTATAACAGTATGAACTGGTTTATAAGAGTCTGAACTGGTTTATAACAGTATGAACTGGTTTATAACAGTATGAACTGGTTTATAACAGTATGAACTGGTTTATAAGAGTCTGAACTGGTTTATAACAGTATGAACTGGTTTATAACAGTCTGAACTGGTTTATAACAGTCTGAACTGGTTTATAACAGTATGAACTGGTTTATAACAGTCTGAACTGGTTTATAACAGTCTGAACTGGTTTATAACAGTCTGAACTGGTTTATAAGAGTCTGAACTGGTTTATAACAGTATGAACTGGTTTATAACAGTATGAACTGGTTTATAACAGTATGAACTGGTTTATAACAGTATGAACTGGTTTATAACAGTCTGAACTGGTTTATAACAGTATGAACTGGTTTATAACAGTCTGAACTGGTTTATAACAGTATGAAACTGGTTTATAACAGTATGAACTGGTTTATAACAGTCTGAACTGGTTTATAAGAGTCTGAACTGGTTTATAACAGTATGAACTGGTTTATAACAGTATGAACTGGTTTATAACAGTATGAACTGGTTTATAACAGTATGAACTGGTTTATAAGAGTATGTGAAGGTAAACTCACCCGGTCTGGTTCTGAGCGGCCGTCTCATTGATTTCTCTACAAACAGAAAAATCATCATTGATTATTGATCAGGTGATCAGGTGATCAGGTGATCAGGTGAGGTGTGATCAGCTGTGATCAGGTGAGGTGTGATCAGGTGATCAGGTGTGATCAGGTGAGGTGTGATCAGGTGAGGTGTGATCAGGTGTGATCAGGTGAGGTGTGATCAGGTGAGGTGTGATCAGGTGAGGTGTGATCAGGTGAGGTGTGATCAGGTGATCAGGTGAGGTGTGATCAGGTGTGATCAGGTGAGGTGTGATCAGGTGATCAGGTGTGATCAGGTCTTACCTGGAGAGAGGAAGAAGAGGAAGAGCAGAGGCCGACATCATCATCATCATCATCACCGTCAGAAACGCGGTCTCCATGGTGACAGACGAGTGCGACGTTCAGACTGAAGCCGACTCGTCGCTTTTATACTCGACTCGAAGTCCGTCAGCTGATCTGAGCTCAGCGTTCCCACGGCGACGCGCTGGCAGCCGAAGGCCGTGTGAAGGTCGTGTGAAGGTCGTCGTCACGGTGACTGATGATGTTTGTCTGTGGCCGTCGTCACGGTGACTGATGATGTTTGTCTGTGGCCGTCGTCACGGTGACTGATGATGTTTGTCTGTGCTGGTTTTATCAGCAGAGTTCATGATCAGCTTCATCATCCATTTAAACTCTGAAACTAAAACATCAGAAACGTTGAACCTTCAGGGTTAGAAACATCGTTCCTTTAAACTCTGAAACTTTAAACTCATTAAACATTAAACATGTTGAACCTTCAGGGTTAGAAACATCGTTCCTTTAAACTCTGAAACTTTAAACTCATTAAACATTAAACATGTTGAACCTTCAGGAGCGAGTTCTTATTTCACACTGAAGGACTTTCAGGAATGAAAGTTATAGTGTCTGGCTCTAGTGGGGTGGGGGGGGGGGGGGGGGGGGGGGCTGGGGGAGGGTTAGGGTTGGGGTTAGTGGGGGGGGGGTAGTAGGGTTGGGGGTTAGTGGGGGGGGGGGGGGGGGGTTGGTCCTGTTCTCGCTGCCTATTGGAGGAGTTCAGATCTAATGTCCTCACTGACTGACTGAAGACATTAATACACCATCAACCCCCCCCCCCCACCAGCCCTAACCCTCCCAAACCACCCCCTCTAACCCCACCCAACCCTCTTCCAACCCTAACCCCCCCCCAGCCCTAACCCTCCCAAACCACCCCCTCTAACCCCCCCCCGACCCTAACCCCCCCTCCCCCCCCACCCAAACCCCCCCTCCCCCCCACCCAGCTGGGAGTTTTAATTATTTTATGATGTTTTATGTTTTTTATATTGATGCTTTTATTTTGTAGCATTTTCAGATTTGCTTCATATAATAATAAAATGTGTATGACATCATCAGGTCACCCCCCCCCCCCCCCTGCAGACTGGCTGTGATGTCATCAGGTTTCAAATGAATAAAACAAATCAAACTCACAACAACATTTATTTATTTATGTTTTCAACAGTTTCAGATCCGTTTCCATGGTGACGTCTGACAGGAAGTTGTGTCACAGTCACATGAACAACTTCCTGGAAAAAAATTAAATAAGATAAAAATAAAAAAAGGAAACACGACAAAAACATCACGTGATTATTAATCAATACGTTCAGTTAGCGAAACAACGTTAAATATTAAATATCAATCATCAATTTACAGAAACCATGACAACCAGAGGGGGGGGGGGGGGGTGTATGTGTGTGTGTGTTTATGTGTGTGTGTGTATATATGTGTGTATATAGTGTGTATATAGTGTGTGTGTGTATATAACGTGTGTGTGTATCAGCGGAAGTCCTCGGCGGAGAACATGCCCTTGTGTGTGTGTGTGTATAGTGTGTGTATAGTGTGTATATAGTGTGTGTGTGTGTGTGTGTGTGTGTGTAGGTGTGTGTGTGTGTGTGTGTATATAGTGTGTATATAGTGTGTGTGTGTGTGTGTATGTGTGTATATAGTGTGTGTAGGTGTGTATATAGTGTGTGTATCAGCGGAAGTCCTCGGCGGAGAACATGCCCTTGGCGCGGCGCAGGATGGAGTCCTTGGAGGCGTCGTAGGGATGCTCCTTGGACGGGATCTCCAGCACGGCCGGGATCGACTGCATGTGAGCGTCGATGGCGTGACGAATCATCTCCGCGATGAACTGGTTGATCAGGATGATCCCGATGTCGTTACGGGCCAGGAAGCTCCTGAGAGACACACACACGTTATATACACACATATACACACATATACACACACGTTATATACACACACATATACACACACGTTATATACACACATATACACACACACACAATGTCGTTACGGGACAGGAAGCTCCTGAGATACACACATATACACACACGTTATATACACACACGTTATATACACACATATACACACACACACACGTTATATACACACACACACACACACACGTTATATACACACACACACACACACGTTATACACACACGTTATATACACACATATACACACACACACACACAATGTCGTTACGGGACCGGAAGCTCCTGAGAGGATCGATACAGCTGGTCAGGTTCATATCAAGATAACTTTACACACACACACACATATATACACACACACAAACACACTCTTACACACATATATACACACACACACACACACACACACATATGTATATATACACACACACACACACACACATATGTATATATACACACACACACACACACACACACGGTTGATGTTGTTCTGCTGGACTGTACAGGTGAAGTTGAAGCCTGAAACACACACACACATACACACATATATACACACACACACACACACACACACATATATATACACACACACACACACACACATATATATATATACACACACACACACACATATATAATAAAACTATTATAATATAGCACATTTGAGGGATTAAAGCAAACACATCTGTTCATCTTCTGTTTCCATAGAAACCGTTTAGAGGGTTTAACAGGAAACAGCTGTTTGTTGTTCCCGCCACTAATCAGAAACATTTATTATATTAATAATTACTAACGCGGAGAGGAAGTGATTTATATTTATTACTTGAACGTCTCCTCGATCTCCGTGACGCTCGTGTCCTTCTCCACGACCAAGAAATTGGGTTTCCGGTTCTTGTTGAGTTCACCGATCCCACCGAGCAGGAATCCGGTGCACGTGTCCTCATCACCGATAACGGCGATCAGTTTCCCGCGGCCGGCCATCACGAGCTGGAGCGCGAGCTGGAAGGTTACCGGACAGTTACCGGAGAGTTAACGGAGAATTAACGGAGGGTCGGTGTCAGATGACTGCAGGTCATGTGAGAGACAGTCAGCTGATCTACACTTCCGCTTTACGTCACACCGGTGACAGGAGTGAGCGCGCGCTCTGCCGCCCGGCGGGAGAATAACATTTGAGCGCGCGCTGCTCCTCAGACTCATTTTAATTATTTATGATTTATTATTTATATATATTGTATATTATATAATACGTCATGTTTTATTATTTATATATAAGAAGACATGACATATTATAAATTATTATTTATTATTTTATTTTATACTTAAACTAAACAAAAGCTCAGTCCCTGTAAAAACTGCAGGTTTTATTTTCAGAATAAAATCACATTTAATATAATTAATAAACATTTAATCTAATTAATAAACATTAAATATAATTAATAAACATTTAATCTAATTAATAAACATTAAATCGTGGACAAACGTCTCCGTTTAAAGAGAACCACGTGACTGAACGGCTCACCCGTCACGTGAAGAGTCACGTGAAAAGCCGGAAGTGCCGCAGAGCTCGTCAGACAGCAAAAGCAGCAGCAGCAGAAGAATGGTGAGTTTATGTTTATATGTTTAACTTTTATTTTAATTAAAGTAGTGACGTCATTAAACTATAAGTGTGACGTTGACAGGCGGCTGCGGGTCTGGAGCGGATCCCGGATCAGCTGGGCTACCTGGTGATCAGCGAGGACGGGGTGCTGGCTGTAAGGCTTTAATATATATAATATAATATAATATAATATATACTATATAATATGTATAATATAATATAGTGCTGGCTGTAAGGCTT
>JAJDFG010000787.1:35000-62500 GCA_021039105.1 Scomber colias
CCACCCAGCTCTCATGGCTCTCTCCTCCGCAGTGATCCTGGAGGACTTCGTGTACACCGTGACGATCTCCGGGCAGAAAGTCTTCGTGGTCAAACGTCAGAACAACCAGCAGGAGCCAATCAGCGTGTAGATACAGACAGGAAGTGTTCAGACAGGAAGTGTTCAGACAGGAAGTGATGATGATGATCTTTGTGTTTAATTTTTATATTTAAATAAAATCATTACGTCATCAAGTTTTTACTGTTTATTACAATTTAAAACTTTATCGACAGAATATTTAAACACAAGAACGAAGATCAGTAAAATGACCAGTAACAGATTAAACTCCTTATTTATATAACATATATAATATAATGTAATATAATATATATAAATATCATATAATGATATTTATATATATTATATTACATTATTAATGTTTAGTGAAACTGATCAAACGTTACTGATCCGTGAGGGTTATCGGGGTTTGTTTTCTTGTTTTGAGCAGAAATAAAAATATTAAACATTTCAAAGATTGAATTTATTACTTTACGTCTGATTGGCCGATCGCTACCTGAGCCGCCTCGATGACCTCTGACCTCACTGCTCAGTGATTGGTTCCTGTGACGGTCGGAGCTGTGACATCACTACATGCTTTTACTCTGAAGGATTTATTAAATATTTAAAAACTCTGAAGTTTCAAAATAAAACAAAGTAATGATTTAATGAAGTTTTTAAACTTTAAACATGAAATAAAGAACGAAACGTCTGGTTTTTGTCTTTATTGTGATTGGTCGGTGAGGAGGAGACAGGTTTGTGTTCTGTGATCTGATTGGTCGACGTCTGACAAACAGTTTGTAAAAAACATAAACAGGAAACGTTGAGAAGAAAAAAAACACCTTTATTGCATCATCGTCTCTGCTTCCTCTTCACATTGTTACGGAATGACTCATCACATGACAGCCCACCTGTCACAAGCCCCGCCCCCCAGCCACAGGTGAGTGACAGCTGATTTTAGCCCCGCCCCTGTGCTTCCTGTCACATGATCAGATTAAAACATGCGATTAAAAGAAAAACAGACGACAGGAGGAAGAGAAGAAGAGACGACACATTTATAATTTAAAAAAACACAAACAGTCCTGAAACACTCTTCCTCCTCTTCCTCATCAGTCTGTACACGGTGACATCATTCGGTGACATCATCAGCCGCTTCCCGCCACTCTAACGTTTCGAGAGCTCGTTGGACAGCCAATCCAGACCCTCGTAAAGACCCGTACCCTGAGTGGCACAGGTGGCCTGGACGTGCCACTGTGGACAGACAGGAGAGAGGGGGGAGACAGGTAAGAAAGGAGAGAGACAGGTGAGACATGAGAGAGGTGAGAGGGGTGAGAGAGGAGAGAGACAGGTGAGAGGTGATCAGTAGGGTTGGGTACTCAACTTCTCAGGTTACATTTTGATCTTTTATTTAAACAGGATATAAAACGTCATGTTTCTATGACAGGAAACGGCCTGCAGGTGGCGCCAGACTCAACACGCTGCCAGCTGAGTGTAATCACGCTGCCAGCTGAGTGTAATCACGCTGCCAGCTGAGTGTAATCACGCTGCCAGCTGAGTGTAATCACGCTGCCAGCTGAGTGTAATCATGCTGCCCAAATATTTAACTATGAAAATAAAAGTAAAGTAAACCTTCTGCCCAGAAGTTAGAGCCTCAGACGACGGTTTGTGGCTGAAAGGCTTCAAGTTAGTATTTAAACATTAACGTTATAAAACCGGTTCTGGAGTTAAAGGGACAGTATCCCACCCAGCGATGGTCCCAACCCGGACCCCCAACCCGGACCCCCAACCCAGACCCCCAACCCTGACCCCCAACCCGGACCCCCAACCCGGACCCCCAACCCGGACCCCCAACCCTGGTGATCACAGACAGGTATTGATGGAGTAGTGATACGTACAGTTCTGCTGCGCAGGCTGTGCAGACCCAGTTTGTCGGTGAGTTCGCTGACCCCCATGGCGTTGGGAAGATCCTGTTTGTTGGCGAAAACCAGAAGCACCGCCTCCTTCAGCTCGTCCTCCTGGATCTGTACACACAGGTCAACCACAAGGTCACATGATCCACACCAAGTACACACAGGTCAACCACAAGGTCACATGATCCACATCAAGTACACACAGGCCAACCACAAGGTCACATGATCCACACCAATAAAAGCTAACAGCTGATCGGCCCAGTGCTAAAAAATATTATAATAAAATATAAAATCCATCCGGTCTCTTATCCGGGTCTCATCAGGCTGAGCAGTGAAACGCAGACCTCCTGGAGGATCCAAACTGTTCCCAGACCAGCAGAGATATGTAATCCCTCCAGTGTGTTCTGGGTCTCCTCCCAGTTGGACCTGGAACTCCTCTAAAGGGGGGCGTCCAGGAGGATCCTGACCAGGAGCCCAAACCACCTCAGCTGGCTCCTTTCCATGTGAAGGAGCAGCAGCTCTACTCCTAGCCTCCCCCGGATGTCTGAACTCCTGACCCGATCTCTAAGGCTGAGCCCAGACTCTCTCTGCTTGGATCCAGCATCTCATTGTTTGGGTCACTACCCAAAGCTGGTGAGCAGAGGTGAGGGTTGGGACGTAGACTGACTGCTGACCCTAACCCTGCACCTTCAGGCTCAGCCACCTGCTGCTGCACCCATCCACCTGATGCTGCACATACACCCCCCCCCCCCCCCAACCCTGAGGGGGCAGGCCACCTTGTCCCAGCAGAGCACCATGGCCTCAGATGTGGAGGTGCTGACTCTCATCCCAACCGCTTCACATTCAGCTGCAAACCATCCCAGAGCCTGTTGGAGGACTTCACCTGTAGAGTCCAACAGAACAACATCAACCGTAAACAGCAGGGAGGAGATTCTGAGGTCCCCAAACTGGACTCTCTCCTCCCCCTGGCTGCACCTTGAGACTCTGTCCATGAAGATCACAAACAGGATCAGAGACCAGGGACAGCCCTGATGGAGCCCAACACCCACTGAGACCAGGTCTGACTTACTGCAGAGAATGTGAACACAGCTCTCACAGCGGTTGTATAGGGACACAATGACTCGCAGCAGAGACCCTGGTACCCCAAACTCCCCCAAGGTCCCCCGAGGGACACAGTCCTAAGCCTTCTCCAAGTCCACAAAGCACATGTAGACTGGGTATGTGAACTCCCATGACCCCTCCAGGATCCCTGCAGGGTGAAGAGCTGGTCCACTGTTCCACGGACAGAATCCACATCGCTCCTCAACCTCCCCGAGGATGCAGGAGCAGTTCCTCCGGAGGTGGGAGTTGAAGGTCTGGTGGACGGGGGCCAGACGTTCCCAGTTCCCAGCCCCCCCCCCCCCCCCAACCCTAACCCACCAGCCAGGTGATGCTCCACCTCCCACACCAGCTCCAGCTCCAGCCCCCCCCCCCCCAATATATCTAGTTGGTACCGCTCCACCTCCCACACCAGCTCCATGGAGTCACGTGACCTCTGATGGAGTCACGTGACCGCTGAAGGAGTCACGTGACCGCTGAAGGAGTCACGTGACCGCTGAAGGAGTCACGTGACTGCTGATGGAGTCATGTGACAGATGTGGACATGCAGCAGATGTGACTCACCATCTTAGAGAGCTCCTCTGCAGACTCTGCTACTCTCTCTCTGTCATTACTGTCCACCACGAAGATCAGACCCTGTAGAGCACACACACACACACACACACACACACACACACACACACACACACACACACACACACACACACACACACACACACACACACACACACGTGTTCAGTGTGAAGCCTTCAGACTGAAACAATAACAGTACGGATAATAACGACTATCGCTCTTATTATACACACACACTACACACAGGTACACACACATTATACACACACACACACACACACATATTATACACACACACTACACACAGGTACACACACACATTCATATTATACATACCTGTGTGTAGTGTGTAGTGTGTGTGTAGTGTGTTGTGTGTGTGTACCTGTGTGTAGTGTGTGTGTACGTACCTGTGTGTTGTGTGTGTGTACCTGTGTGTGTAGTGTGTAGTGTGTGTGTACCTGTGTGTAGTGTGTAGTGTGTGTGTAGTGTGTAGTGTGTGTGTACCTGTGTGTGTATGTGTAGTGTGTGTGTACCTGTGTGTGTGTGTGTGTGTGTGTGTACCTGTGTGTAGTGTGTGTGTAGTGTGTAGTGTGTGTGTAGTGTGTAGTGTGTAGTGTGTACCTGTGTGTTTTGGAAGTAGTGTCTCCACAGAGGTCTGATCTTGTCCTGACCACCAACGTCCCAAACTGTGAAACAGATGTTCTTATACTCCACCGTCTCCACGTTGAAGCCTGAAACACACACACACACACACACACACACACAGGTTATATATACACACACACACACACACACACACACACACACAGGTTATATATACACACACACGTTATACACACACACACACACACACACACACACACACACACACACAGGTTATATATACACACATACACACACACAGGTTATATACACACACACACACACACACACAGGTTATATATACACACACACACAGGTTATATACACACACACACACACACACACACACACACACACACACACGGTTGGCATGGTGACAGGTTAGTGATTATTACCGATGGTTGGCATGGTAACATGTTAGTGATTATTACCGATGGTCGGCATGGTAACAGGTTAGTAGTGATTATTACCGATGGTTGGCATGGTAACAGGTTAGTAGTGATTATTACCGATGGTCGGCATGGTGACAGGTTAGTGATTATTACCGATGGTCGGCATGGTAACAGGTTAGTGATTATTACCGATGGTCGGCATGGTAACAGGTTAGTGATTATTACCGATGGTTGGCATGGTGACAGGTTAGTGATTATTACCGATGGTTGGCATGGTAACAGGTTAGTATTGATTATTACCGATGGTTGGCATGGTAACAGGTTAGTGATTATTACCGATGGTTGGCATGGTGACAGGTTAGTGATTATTACCGATGGTTGGCATGGTAACATGTTAGTGATTATTACCGATGGTTGGCATGGTGACAGGTTAGTGATTATTACCGATGGTTGGCATGGTAACAGGTTAGTATTGATTATTACCGATGGTTGGCATGGTGACAGGTTAGTGATTATTACCCATGGTTGGCATGGTGACAGGTTAGTGATTATTACCGATGGTCGGCATAGTGACAGGTTAGTATTGATTATTACCGATGGTTGGCATGGTGACAGGTTAGTGATTATTACCCATGGTTGGCATGGTGACAGGTTAGTGATTATTACCGATGGTTGGCATGGTAACAGGTTAGTGATTATTACCGATGGTTGGCATGGTAACAGGTTAGTGATTATTACCGATGGTCGGCATGGTAACAGGTTAGTGATTATTACCGATGGTTGGCATGGTAACAGGTTAGTGATTATTACCGATGGTTGGCATGGTGACAGGTTAGTGATTATTACCGATGGTTGGCATGGTGACAGGTTAGTGATTATTACCGATGGTTGGCATGGTAACAGGTTAGTATTGATTATTACCGATGGTTGGCATGGTGACAGGTTAGTAATTATTACCGATGGTTGGCATGGTGACAGGTTAGTGATTATTACCGATGGTCGGCATGGTAACAGGTTAGTATTGATTATTACCGATGGTTGGCATGGTAACAGGTTAGTATTGATTATTACCGATGGTTGGCATGGTGACAGGTTAGTGATTATTACCGATGGTTGGCATGGTGACAGGTTAGTAGTGATTATTACCGATGGTTGGCATGGTGACAGGTTAGTGATTATTACCGATGGTTGGCATGGTGACAGGTTAGTATTGATTATTACCGATGGTTGGCATGGTAACAGGTTAGTATTGATTATTACCGATGGTTGGCATGGTAACAGGTTAGTATTGATTATTACCGATGGTTGGCATGGTGACAGGTTAGTGATTATTACCGATGGTTGGCATGGTGACAGGTTAGTGATTATTACCGATGGTTGGCATGGTGACAGGTTAGTGATTATTACAGATGGTTGGCATGGTGACAGGTTAGTGATTATTACCGATGGTCGGCATGGTGACAGGTTAGTATTGATTATTACCGATGGTTGGCATGGTGACAGGTTAGTGATTATTACCGATGGTTGGCATGGTAACAGGTTAGTATTGATTATTACCGATGGTTGGCATGGTAACAGGTTAGTATTGATTATTACCGATGGTTGGCATGGTAACAGGTTAGTAGTGATTATTACCGATGGTCGGGATGGTGGTGACGATCTCTCCCAGCTTCAGTTTGTAGAGGATTGTTGTTTTTCCAGCTGCGTCCAAACCGACTGAAACAGAACAGAGAGTTAAGCAGCGGTGATAAAGTTACAGCAGCTCCTGAGATGATTATTGATCCTAACAAACAGCTGTTGAACTGAACCAGAGACACTTCACATGTTAGCATCTGGGGGCTAGCTGAGTTAGCTTCTATTAGTTAATGTGTTAGAATGAGAAACACGGTTCAATAAGCAGAGAGGTGATAAACAGAGGCAGGGTGTAACTGTTTAACGGTTAGCTTAGCCTAGCCTAGCCTAGCTTAGCTTAGCTTAGCTCACCCATCAGGATCCGCATCTGCTTCTTTCCGAAGAACTTGGAGAACAGCGACGAGATGGTCAGACCCATGGCGGGAAAATGCCCCGGTGCTGCGGGGGGGCGAATCCGGGAGAATCTGTCGGTCCGAGAAGAGCCGCAGGAGAGGCGGGCAGCAGGCGGAGCAGCAGCCGGAGATGAGAACCGGAGAACCGGAGAGGCGGACAGCTGGAGCCACGTCCGGGCCGGAACTGATGACGTTGCGGCTCTGACCGAGCTGTGCTGCGTTTACGATCCACTACAACCATGGGAAATCTCATCTTCCAAAACAAGAACATGATGTAGTTAAAGTACTACAGTAAAAGTACTGCAGTATTATAGTGATGTAGTATGCAGTATTACAGTAAAAGTACTGCAGTATTATAGTGATGTAGTATGCAGTATTACAGTAAAAGTACTGTAGTATTATGAGTGAGTACTGATTTGTCCTGAGAGCAGTGAACGCCGCAGTATGTTCCCGCCTCCTCCTCCTCTAGTTCCGGTTCAGACCAACATGGCGGCTGCTCGCTGACAGCTGTTTCTCCCCGTTCCGTGTTATTATTGCTCGTTATTGAAAGTTTATTGATTAAATTAATAAACGGAAACTATTCTCCTTTTGCTCTTAGACGGTGAGCGCGTGCTGCTCACGTGCGTCACGGCTCGTGGCGGATTATCAGGTAAGAACCGGATCAATGCCGGTGATCACTGTGATCAGCTGATCAGTAACTTTACTACCAAAGAGTCAAACTGATCGATATTATCAGCTGAGTCTGATGAGACATACAGCTCATTAATAATATATTATATATATTATATAATATACATAATATATATTATATAATATATATAATATAATATATATATGGACCAACAGTAAACTAACAGCTCATTGTTTTCCAAAAGAAATAATCTATTGATCAGTCTGTAAACATCATGACATCATCAGTATGACATCACTGTCTGGTTTCAGGACTGGGTCTAAGCAGGACCGGGTCTGGGGGTCCATGGAGAAGTTCGGGATGAGTTTTGGGGGGACGAAAAGGAAGGACCTGCTGGAGACCATCGAGGCCCAGAAGAAGCAGCTGGTCCAGTACCAGACCCGCTTCAGGGACGTGGTCCAGGCCTACAAGAGTCTGCTGAAGGAGAAGGAGGCTCTGGAGTCCAGCCTGCAGGTCCTGACCGGGTCCAGCCTGCAGGTCCAGACCGGGTCCAGCCAGCAGGTGCAGACCGGGTCCGGCCTGCAGGTCCAGACCGGGTCCCAGCAAGCGGAACCCCAGGACCCCCCAGATGACCGCAGCTCCCCCCACAGCGAGGCCTCCGTGGACTCCCCAGAGACCGCCAGAGACCAGACCGAGGAGGACCACGGAGGACCGGGAGGACCCCCCAGACCAGAGACCGGCGGCTGTGAGGGCGGGGGGGCGGAGGACCAGCAGGCCGCCCCCCCAGGCGGCTCGGAGGCGGACCGCAGAGTCGCTCAGCTGAAGAACCAACTGAGCACGCTCAGCGGAGCCGTCGCCACGGTGACGCAGGAGAAGTCCCGCATGGAGGCGGGGTTCCAGGCCGACCGGCGGCAGCTGAGACAGGAAGTGGAGGATCTGCAGGACCGGCTGGTCGCCATGACGACGCAGCACGAGACCGAGACCCGGATCCTGCAGGACCAGCTGGCGGAGAGCCGAGCCCGGATCATCACCCAGCAACACGACCGAGAACTGGAGCAGCGAGACCACGTCCTGCAGCTCCAGGAGCTCACCAGGATCCTCCAGGACCAGGACCAGGACCAGGCCAGACCGGATCCCAGAGTGGACCAGCTGCAGAGAGAACTACTGGACCTGAAGAACCAGATCCAGGACCAGGTCCACAGCGAGACCAGGAGGGTAAGACCCAGACCAAGTCAGACCTCAGACCAGGTCAGAACTCAGACCAGGTCAGATCTAGACCAAGTCAGACCCAGACCAGGACTACCCAGACCAGGACTACCCAGACTAACCCTAACCCACCAAAGCAGTCCCAGTGCTGGTTTTCCTGTTCCCAGTTACGTTGGGGGGGCGTAGTGAATCCATGAGGACTGAGTTAGCTCTGCACTGGAACTGCTTTGGTGGAAAAGGGGCAGACCAGGACTACCCAGACCAAGACTACCCAGACCAGGACTACCCAGACCAGGACTACCCAGACCAGAACTACCCAGACCAGGACTACCCAGACCAGGACTACCCAGACCAGGACTACTCAGACCAGAACTACCCAGACCAGAACTACCCAGACCAGGACTACCCAGACCAGGACTACCCAGACCAGAACTACCCAGACCAGGACTACCCTGACCAGGACTACCCAGACCAGGACTACCCAGACCAGGACTACTCAGACCAGGACTACCCAGACCAGGACTACAGTAATCCCTGTGTTGTGTGTGTGCAGGCGTGCCAGGCGGAGGAGCGTGCACGTGAGCGCGCTCAGGCTGCAGAGCTGCGTGTCGCCGGTCTGGAGCAGCGCCTGTCCGAACTGTCGGAGCTGCTCGGGTCCAGCGAGAAGACCAAGCAGCGAGACCAGCAGGTGGTCCAGAGGCTCCGGGACCGGATCCTGCAACTCGACACCGAGAACAAGATGCTCGCCATGGCAACGGCCGC
Source organism: Scomber colias (assembly GCA_021039105.1). Taxonomy (NCBI): domain Eukaryota; kingdom Metazoa; phylum Chordata; class Actinopteri; order Scombriformes; family Scombridae; genus Scomber; species Scomber colias. The sequence continues at coordinate 44,275 of JAJDFG010000787.1, forward strand.
CAGGGCGACCTCCGACCCCGACGAGGCCCAGCTGGACGTGGCGGCGCTGAAGGAGAAGATGGAGAAGGTGAAGAAGCTGCTGCTGCTGGCGGCCCAGAAGAACCCGGACCAGGCGCCCCTCATCCTCAAACTGGCCCAGAGCGAACCGGTCCAGCAGGAGGCGGGCCAGCAGGAGGCGGGCCAGCAGGAGCTGCAGCAGCTGAGAGACGAGTTCGAGCGCTACAAGCTGCGCGCGCAGGTCGTCCTGAAGAACAAGAACGCCAGAGACGGCTGCCAGGCCCGCGAGCTGGAGGAGGTCCGGGACCAGCTGGCGGAGCTGAAGGAGAAATACATCAACCTGCGGATCCAGAGCGACGAGGCCGAGGCCGAGCACCGGCGCCGGCTGGAGGAGCGGACGCAGCGGGCGGCGGAGCTGCAGCAGAGCCACAGACAGGAAGCGGAGCGCGTGGCGGCGCTGCACCGCGAGGAGCTGCTGCGCCTGGAGGCGGAGCTCCACAAGCAGCGGGAGCGGACCATGGCCCTGCTGGACGAGAAAGACCAGGAGCTGGAGCGCCTGCGGGCCGCCGCGCCGACCCCCGACGCTCCGCGCTGCACCGCTGAGGCCTCCGAAGACGACGGCGCCGCCGCGGAGAGCGAAGGCGACATCGTCAGCCGGGCGCTGCGGCAGGCGGCGCACGCCGAGCCGACGCTGCTGCTGTACGCGGAGCAGCTGGCCCGGAAGGAGGCGGAGGCCGGCGCGCTGCGGCGCCACAAACACCAGCTGGAGGAGGACGTGCACCAGCTGCAGGCCAAACTCATCGCCAACGCCGAGCGCCACGACGAGGAGGCGGCCGAGCTGCGAGCCGGACTCGACAAACTGATGCGAGACCAGAACCGCGAAGGCGCCAACATGGAGTACCTGAAGAACGTGGTCTACAGGTTCCTCACGCTGCCGGACGCCGGCGGCAGGCAGCAGACGCTCGGCGCCATCCTCACCATCCTCCACTTCAGCCCGCAGGAGAAGCTCGCCGTCGGCCGGCTGCAGGGCGCCACCTGGTGGTCGCCTAGCAACAGATAACACCTGAGACTCAGACAGGAAGTGACGCTTTGACTTCAGAGTAAAAGATGAATATTTAACCATATGTATATTTTTGATTCTTGTTGAAATTAAAATATTTTTCCTTCTTCAAACGTTTCGTCATGTTTTATAAAGTTTATCAATAAAATCACAAAAACACAAAAAGTAGAATTCAGGATTTTATTTATTTACAGAAAAAGAAAAAAAGTTACAAAAATATTTTCAGAAAAAAGAAACGTGATGAAAAGTTTAGTGTTGAATCAGTTATTGATCGAGATTAATCAGTTATTGATCGAGATTAATCAGTTATTGATCGAGTTGAATCAGGTCTTCAGGTCTTGGGGTCGTGGAGGACTCGCTGCAGGTCTTCAGGTCTTGGGGTCGTGGAGGACTCGCTGCAGGTCTTCAGGTCTTCAGGTCTTGGGGTCGTGGAGGACTCGCTGCAGGTCTTCAGGTCTTGGGGTCGTGGAGGACTCGCTGCAGGTCTTCAGGTCTTGGGGTCGTGGAGGACTCGCTGCAGGTCTTCAGGTCTTCAGGTCTTGGGGTCGTGGAGGACTCGCTGCAGGTCTTCAGGTCTTCAGGTCTTGGGGTCGTGGAGGACTCGCTGCAGGTCTTCAGGTCTTGGGGTCGTGGAGGACTCGCTGCAGGTCTTCAGGTCTTGGGGTCGTGGAGGACTCGCTGCAGGTCTTGGGGCAGAGACGAGATGATGGACTTGATGAAGACTTCCAGTTTGTCTAAGACGCCGTCTCTCACCTGCAGCTGCTGCCGGCGAGCTTTAATCTGAAAAACAGGCACACGCTCACTTCCTGTCCGTGTAAATAAGAGCTGATTCATTCATTCATTACAATCCTCGACATTTAGACATAGTCCTCAAAGTAATAAATAATTATACATTTGAATTATTAACTCTTATTTTGAAAATAAAAACAGTTTCAGCTGCTTCCTCACCAGCTTCTCTCGCAGCTTCAGGATCAGGTCTACGGTCTCCACCTCAGACTTGTCTCTGGTCCAACCCAGCAGGTCCTGCAGGAGGGACAGGTGTCAGAGTGATGATTGACAGGTGTCAGTGTGATGATGATTGACAGGTGTCAGTGTGATGATGATTGACAGGTGTCAGAGTGATGATTGACAGGTGTCAGAGTGATGATGATTGACAGGTGTCAGTGTGATGATGATTGACAGGTGTCAGAGTGATGATGATTGACAGGTGTCAGAGTGATGATTGACAGGTGTCAGAGTGATGATTGACAGGTGTCAGTGTGATGATTGACAGGTGTCAGAGTGATGATGATTGACAGGTGTCAGAGTGATGATGATTGACAGGTGTCAGAGTGATGATGATTGACAGGTGTCAGAGTGATGATGATTGACAGGTGTCAGAGTGATGATTGACAGGTGTCAGAGTGATGATGATTGACAGGTGTCAGAGTGATGATTGACAGGTGTCAGAGTGATGATTGACAGGTGTCAGAGTGATGATGATTGACAGGTGTCAGAGTGATGATTGACAGGTGTCACTCACAGCGTCACTGATGACCTCCAGGTGGAGACTCTCCAGCTTCTGGCTCATCTCTCGGTGTCTCTGTCGGTACCAGCCGTCAAAGTTCGGACACCTGAAGAACTTCCTGTTAAAAGATGGAGACACCTGAGACACCTGCAGACACCTGAGACACCTACAGACACTTACAGATACCTACAGACACCTGCAGACACCTACAGACACCTACAGACACCTACAGACACCTGCAGACATCTACAGACACCTACAGACATCTACAGACACCTGCAGACACCTGCAGACACCTACAGACACCTGCAGACACCTGCAGACACCTACAGACACCTGCAGACACCTACAGACACCTGCAGACACCTGCAGACACCTACAGACACCTACAGACACCTACAGACACCTGCAGACACCTGCAGACACCTACAGACACCTACAGACACCTACAGATACCTGCAGACACCTACAGACACCTGCAGACACCTGCAGACACGTACAGACACCTACAGACATCTACAGACACCTGCAGACACCTACAGACACCTACAGACACCTGCAGACACCTACAGACACATACAGACATCTACAGACACCTACAGACACCTACAGACATCTACAGACACCTACAGATACCTACAGACACCTGCAGACACCTGCAGACACCTGCAGACACCTATAGACACCTACAGACACCTACAGACACCTAGAGACACCTGCAGACACCTACAGACACCTACAGACACCTACAGACACCTACAGACACCTGACTGACTCACCTGTACAGTCCCATCCAATCACCTTTGAGTCCCGAGGTGAGCTGAGGACCGGTGTGATCCAGAGTGGACATGAACTCGTCCTGACTGAAGGGACGGATCTGAGGAGGCGTCTGACAAAGAGACCAACGTTAAAACATCACTGTGACATCACTATGACATCACTGACAGACTTCCTGTTTACCTTCCAGGGTGTCACAGATCTCTGCAGAGGCATCAGGCTCGCCATGTACCGCTCCTACAACGCAACACAGGTTACCATAGCAACAGCTGACTGTGGAGAAGTTCCTGCAAGCTCATTGGCTGTTTTCTCACCAGTGGGATGATGAAGCTCTGAGTGAGCTCTAACAGGTGTCTCCTGAGGATGGCACTCTGCACCTCTGAAGGTCTCTTCCTCTGAATGCCCTGCAGACACAGAAAGACACACTGAGACACACTGAGACAGTCTGAGACATACTGAGACAGTCTGAGACACACTGAGACATACTGAGACACACTGAGACACACTGAGACACACTGAGACATACTGAGACACTCTGAGACACACTGAGACAGTCTGAGACAGTCTGAGACACACTGAGACATACTGAGACACACTGAGACACACTGAGACATACTGAGACACACTGAGACACACTGAGACACTCTGAGACACAGAAAGACACTCTGAGACACACTGAGACACACTGAGACACTCTGAGACACTCTGAGACACACTGAGACACAGAAAGACACACTGAGACACACTGAGACACACTGAGACACACTGAGACACTCTGAGACACACTGAGACACTCTGAGACACTCTGAGACACAATGAGACACTCTGAGACACAGAAAGACACACTGAGACACACTGAGACACAATGAGACACTCTGAGACACAGAAAGACACACTGAGACACACTGAGACACACTGAGACACTCTGAGACACACTGAGACAGTCTGAGACACAGAAAGACACTCTGAGACACACTGAGACTCTCTGAGACACACTGAGACACACTGAGACAGTCTGAGACACACTGAGACACACTGAGACACTCTGAGACACACTGAGACATACTGAGACACACTGAGACACACTGAGACAGTCTGAGACACACTGAGACACACTGAGACAGTCTGAGACTCTCTGAGACACTCTGAGACACACTGAGACACACTGAGAAACTCTGAGACACTCTGAGACAGTCTGAGACACACTGAGACACACTGAGACACTCTGAGACACACTGAGACACACTGAGACACTCTGAGACATACTGAGACACACTGAGACACACTGAGACAGCTGATGTACCTTCAGCAGTCTCTTGATGAGGACTTTGTCTTTGTGTAGAAAGGTCTTGTAGGCCGTGTAAATCCCTGCAGACACAATGACATCATGTTAGACAGACAGAGACGTGTGGACTCTCACCTGCTGTCCTCTCACCTGGTTTAGTGTCCAGCGTCTTCAGTTTGGACAGTTTCTTCACCTTCACCTGTTTGGGTAAATCACCTGAGAGAAGACAAAAGAGTCTCATCAGTCCTCAAATCCTCAACTACACAGTAACTTCAGGAGTACTCAGGTTCTGGTCTACCTGCCATCCGGATCTCTCCCAGTCGGACCACATGAGGCCAGTTCTGAAAGGTCTTAATGAAGAATGGATTGGTGACGCCCAGAACCACGTTAGGTCTGAAAGAGACAGAGACAGGTGGACTCAGGTGTGTTCAGGTGTGTTCAGGTGTGTTCAGGTGTGTTCAGGTGGACTCAGGTGTGTTCAGGTGTGTTCAGGTGTGTTCAGGTGTGTTCAGGTGGACTAAGGTGTGTTCAGGTGGACTCAGGTGTGTTCAGGTGGACTCAGGTGTGTTCAGGTGGACTCAGATGTGTTCAGGTGTGTTCAGGTGGACTCAGGTGTGTTCAGGTGTGTTCAGGTGTGTTCAGGTGGACTCACGGGGCCTGGGTGCGGGTGGTGTACTCTCCTGAACTCGTTGTCGTGGATCGTGAAGTACGGCCGGAAGTCGCAGCAGAACTTCAGAGGACTGATGGAGCTGAGGACACAGACATACTGTTACCACGGCAACAACACAGCTCTCCGATTGGCCGATGCCGCAGATGAGGGGGGATTCCGATTGGCCGCTCCGTTACCTGACGAGAGCCAGCACGGTTTCCGAGGAAACGGTGGGAGACGGCGCCATGACGACCACGGGCTCCCCGAGCAACGTGAGCTCCCAGAGCATCTGCAGGTGGACCAGGACCGACTGGAAACACCTGGGCAGGTGAGAGGGAGCATGACATCATCACATGACATCAGCACATGACATCATCACATGACTGTGTCTACAGACAGGAAGTGGACTGACCTGAACAGGTCCAGGTCCGTAATGGAGGGCAGCAGCGTCGGAGCCGGCAGGAAGTTCTGAGGACAGGAAGTAAAGTTTATTAACACAAAGTCTGAGGACAGGAAGTAAAGTTTAACACAAAGTCTGAGGACAGGAAGTAAAGTTTAACACAAAGTCTGAGGACAGGAAGTAAAGTTTATTAACAGACCTCCTTCAGCGCGTGTCTCACTGGACTTCCTCCTGGTTTGTCGGCCTTAGACGGGATCCGGACCTGAAACCAGCAGAGTGGTACTGAGTCCACTGAGGTGTAATTAGAAGCTAAAGTGAGTTCCTCTGCTACTTAATGATTCATCCATCAGAAACGTCTGTAGCTGTTTGTTATCCAGATATGAAAAGTTTCTCCTTCAGTTCATTAAACCGGCACAGGACTGATATGTCGATAAAGACCACGCCCCCCCCTGAGCTACTACCTCTATCTATCTTTATGGACAGGACTTCTAGGAGCAGCCAGGGTGTGGAGGGGATCCGGTTTGGTGACCTCAGGATCGGGTCACTGCTTTTTGCAGATGATGTGGTCCTGTTGGCTTCATCAGACCGTGACCTCCAACTCTCACTGGATCGGTTCGCAGCCGAGTGTGAAGCGGCCGGGATGAGTGCACTCTCCGGGTCGGGGATGAGATTCTGCCCCAAGTGGAGGAGTTCAAGTACCTCGTGGTCTTGTTCACGAGTGAGGGAAGGATGGAACGGGAGATCGACAGGCGGATCGGCCTCTATTCTATGTAAGACCACGCCCCCTCCTCACCTGTAAGACCACGCCCCCTCCTCACCTGTAAGACCACGCCCCTCCTCACCTGTAAGACCACGCCCCCTCCTTAACTATAAGACCACGCCCCTCCGCACCTGTAAGACCACGCCCCCTCCGCACATGTAAGACCACGCCCCTCATCACCTATAAGACCACGCCCCTCCTCACATATAAGACCACACCCCTCCTCACATATAAGACCACGCCCCCTCCTCCGTAACGATAAGACCACGCCCTCCGCACCTGTAAGACCACGCCCCCTCCTCACCTATAAGACCACGCCCCTCCTCACATATAAGACCACACCCCTCCTCACCTATAAGACCACGCCCCTCCTCACCTGTAAGACCACGCCCATCACAGGCAGGTTCAGGGTCAGTCCAGGTACGGGTGAAGGCCATTGGTCGATCTCGTTACAAACTGTGAGGACAGAGACATTTAAGCATGGTGAAATCCTGTGTTCTGATTGGTTAAAGGCTGTAATGTGACATGACATCATCACCTGCTTCCAGGCAGGGCTCGAGCTTCTCGAAGAACTCAGGTGTGATGATCTGCAGCAGCGAGTGGAACAGGTGAGTGTACGGCAGCCGGGACAGCAGCACCAGAGACTGCAACACATGACATCATCACATGACCTCATCACATGACATCATCACATGACATCATCACATGACATCATCACATGACCACACAGCTGTCAATCAAAGTGAGCAGGTGTTACAGGTGTTACAGGTGTGAACAGGTGTGAACAGGTGTGAGCAGGTGTTACAGGTGTTACAGGTGTGAGCAGGTGTTACAGGTGTTACAGGTGTGAGCAGGTGTTACAGGTGTTACAGGTGTTACAGGTGTGAGCAGGTGTTCCAGGTGTGAGCAGGTGTTACAGGTGTTACAGGTGTTACAGGTGTGAGCAGGTGTTCCAGGTGTGAGCAGGTGTTACAGGTGTTACAGGTGTGAGCAGGTGTGAGCAGGTGTGAGCAGGTGTTCAGGTGTGAGCAGGTGTGAGCAGGTGTGAGCAGGTGTTCAGGTGTGAGCAGGTGTGAGCAGGTGTTCAGGTGTGAGCAGGTGTGAGCAGGTGTTACAGGTGTTACAGGTGTGAGCAGGTGTGAGCAGGTGTTACAGGTGTTACAGGTGTGAACAGGTGTGAGCAGGTGTGAGCAGGTGTTACAGGTGTGAACAGGTGTTACAGGTGTTACAGGTGTGAGCAGGTGTTACAGGTGTTACAGGTGTGAACAGGTGTGAGCAGGTGTTACAGGTGTGAGCAGGTGTTACAGGTGTGAACAGGTGTTACAGGTGTGAGCAGGTGTGAACAGGTGTGAGCACGTGTGAGCAGTTGTTACAGGTGTGAGCAGGTGTGAGCAGGTGTGAGCAGGTGTTACAGGTGTGAGCAGGTGTTACAGGTGTTACAGGTGTTACAGGTGTTACAGGTGTGAGCAGGTGTTACAGGTGTGAGCAGGTGTGAGCAGGTGTTACAGGTGTGAGCAGGTGTTACAGGTGTTACAGGTGTTACGGGTGTGAGCAGGTGTTACAGGTGTTACAGGTGTTACAGGTGTGAGCAGGTGTTACAGGTGTGAGCAGGTGTTACAGGTGTTACAGGTGTGAGCAGGTGTTACAGGTGTGAGCAGGTGTTACAGGTGTTACAGGTGTTACAGGTGTTACAGGTGTGAGCAGGTGTTACGAGTGTGAGCAGGTGTGAGCAGGTGTTACAGGTGTGAGCAGGTGTGAGCAGGTGTTACAGGTGTGAGCAGGTGTTACAGGTGTTACAGGTGTTACAGGTGTGAGCAGGTGTGAGCAGGTGTTACAGGTGTTACAGGTGTGAGCAGGTGTTACAGGTGTGAGCAGGTGTGAGCAGGTGTTACAGGTGTAGCAGGTGTGAGCAGGTGTGAGCAGGTGTGAGCAGGTGTTACAGGTGTTACAGGTGTTACAGGTGTGAGCAGGTGTGAGCAGGTGTTACAGGTGTGAGCAGGTGTTACAGGTGTGAGCAGGTGTTACAGGTGTTACAGGTGTGAGCAGGTGTTACAGGTGTGAGCAGGTGTTACAGGTGTGAGCAGGTGTTACAGGTGTGAGCAGGTGTGAGCAGGTGTTACAGGTGTGAGCAGGTGTGAGCAGGTGTGAGCAGGTGTGAGCAGGTGTTACAGGTGTGAGCAGGTGTTACAGGTGTGAGCAGGTGTGAGCAGGTGTGAGCAGGTGTTACAGGTGTGAGCAGGTGTGAGGGCAGGTGTTACAGGTGTTACAGGTGTGAGCAGGTGTTACGGGTGTGAGCAGGTGTTACAGGTGTTACGGGTGTGAGCAGGTGTTACAGGTGTTACAGGTGTTACGGGTGTGAGCAGGTGTTACAGGTGTTACAGGTGTGAGCAGGTGTTACAGGTGTTACAGGTGTGAGCAGGTGTTACAGGTTGTGAGCAGGTGTTACAGGTGTTACAGGTGTTACAGGTGTTACAGGTGTGAGCAGGTGTTACGAGTGTGAGCAGGTGTGAGCAGGTGTGAGCAGGTGTTACAGGTGTGAGCAGGTGTGAGCAGGTGTTACAGGTGTGAGCAGGTGTTACAGGTGTTACAGGTGTGAACAGGTGTGAGCAGGTGTTACAGGTGTGAGCAGGTGTTACAGGTGTGAACAGGTGTTACAGGTGTGAGCAGGTGTGAACAGGTGTGAGCACGTGTGAGCAGTTGTTACAGGTGTGAGCAGGTGTGAGCAGGTGTGAGCAGGTGTTACAGGTGTGAGCAGGTGTTACAGGTGTTACAGGTGTTACAGGTGTGAGCAGGTGTTACAGGTTGTGAGCAGGTGTGAGCAGGTGTTACAGGTGTGAGCAGGTGTTACAGGTGTTACAGGTGTTACGGGTGTTGTGAGCAGGTGTTACAGGTGTTACAGGTGTGAGCAGGTGTTACAGGTGTTACAGGTGTGAGCAGGTGTTACAGGTGTGAGCAGGTGTTACAGGTGTTACAGGTGTTACAGGTGTTACAGGTGTGAGCAGGTGTTACGAGTGTGAGCAGGTGTGAGCAGGTGTGAGCAGGTGTTACAGGTGTGAGCAGGTGTGAGCAGGTGTTACAGGTGTGAGCAGGTGTTACAGGTGTTACAGGTGTTACAGGTGTGAGCAGGTGTGAGCAGGTGTTACAGGTGTTACAGGTGTGAGCAGGTGTTACAGGTGTGAGCAGGTGTGAGCAGGGTGTGAGCAGGTGTTACAGGTGTGAGCAGGTGTGAGCAGGTGTGAGCAGGTGTTACAGGTGTTACAGGTGTTACAGGTAGTGAGCAGGTGTGAGCAGGTGTTTACAGGTGTGAGCAGGTGTTACAGGTTGTGAGCAGGTGTTACAGGTGTTACAGGTGTGAGCAGGTGTTACAGGTGTGAGCAGGTGTTACAGGTGTGAGCAGGTGTGAGCAGGTGTTACAGGTGTGAGCAGGTGTGAGCAGGTGTGAGCAGGTGTTACAGGTGTTACAGGTGTGAGCAGGTGTTACAGGTGTGAGCAGGTGTGAGCTGGTGTGAGCAGGTGTTACAGGTGTGAGCAGGTGTGAGCAGGTGTTACAGGTGTTACAGGTGTTACGGGTGTGAGCAGGTGTTACGGGTGTGAGCAGGTGTTACAGGTGTTACGGGTGTGAGCAGGTGTTACAGGTGTTACAGGTGTTACGGGTGTGAGCAGGTGTTACAGGTGTTACAGGTGTGAGCAGGTGTTACAGGTGTTACAGGTGTGAGCAGGTGTTACAGGTGTGAGCAGGTGTTACAGGTGTTACAGGTGTTACAGGTGTTACAGGTGTTACAGGTGTTACAGGTGTGAGCAGGTGTTACGAGTGTGAGCAGGTGTGAGCAGGTGTGAGCAGGTGTTACAGGTGTGAGCAGGTGTGAGCAGGTGTTACAGGTGTGAGCAGGTGTTACAGGTGTTACAGGTGTTACAGGTGTGAGCAGGTGTGAGCAGGTGTTACAGGTGTTACAGGTGTGAGCAGGTGTTACAGGTGTGAGCAGGTGTGAGCAGGTGTGAGCAGGTGTTACAGGTGTGAGCAGGTGTGAGCAGGTGTGAGCAGGTGTTACAGGTGTTACAGGTGTTACAGGTGTGAGCAGGTGTGAGCAGGTGTTACAGGTTGTGAGCAGGTGTTACAGGTGTGAGCAGGTGTTACAGGTGTTACAGGTGTGAGCAGGTGTTACAGGTGTGAGCAGGTGTTACAGGTGTGAGCAGGTGTGAGCAGGTGTTACAGGTGTGAGCAGGTGTGAGCAAGGGTGTGAGCAGGTGTTACAGGTGTGAGCAGGTGTTACAGGTGTGAGCAGGTGTGAGCAGGTGTGAGCAGGTGTTACAGGTGTGAGCAGGTGTTACAGGTGTGAGCAGGTGTGAGCAGGTGTGAGCAGGTGTTACAGGTGTGAGCAGGTGTTACAGGTTGGTGAGCAGGTGTTACAGGTGTGAACAGGTGACTGACCTTCTGGAAGTATCCTCTCTTCACTGAGGCGTCTCTGACTTGTCTGAAATAGACGTAGCCAATGAAATGAGACGTTTCTCTCTGAGGAAACAGAAACACCTGTAAGCTTTGGAATGGATGGATGGATGGATGGATCCATCCATCCATCCATCCAATCCATCCATCCAATCCATCATCCATCCATCCATCCATCCATCCATCATCATCCATCATCATCCATCATCCATCCATCATCCCATCCATCCATCCATCATCCATCCATCCATCCATCCATCCATCATCATCCATCATCATCCATCATCCATCCATCCATCATCCATCCATCCATCCATCATCCATCCATCATCCATCATCATCCATCCATCCATCCATCCATCATCCATCATCCATCCATCATCATCCATCATCCATCCATCCATCATCCATCATCATCCATCAATCCATCCATCCAATCCATCATCATCCATCCATCATCATCCATCATCCATCCATCCATCATCCATCCATCCATCATCCATCCATCCATCAACCATCCATCATCCATCATCATCCATCATCCATCATCCATCCATCCATCCATCCATCCATCATCCATCCATCATCCATCATCATCCATCATCCATCCATCCATCCATCCATCCATCCATCATCATCATCCATCATCATCCATCATCCATCCATCCATCATCCATCCAATCCATCATCCATCCATCATCCATCATCATCCATCATCCATCCATCCATCCATCCATCATCCATCCATCATCCATCCATCATCCATCATCATCCATCATCCATCCATCATCATCCATCATCATCCATCATCCATCCATCCATCCATCCATCATCCATCATCATCCATCATCCATCATCCATCATCATCCATCCATCCATCATCCATCATCATCCATCATCCATCCATCATCCATCCATCCATCATCCATCCATCATCCATCCATCATCCATCCATCATCCATCCATCCATCACATCATCCATCCATCATCATCCATCCATCATCCATCATCATCCATCATCCATCCATCATCATCCATCATCATCCATCATCCATCCATCCATCATCCATCATCCATCCATCATCATCCATCATCCATCCATCCATCATCCATCCATCCATCCATCATCCATCATCATCCATCATCCATCCATCATCATCCATCATCATCCATCATCCATCCATCATCCATCATCATCCATCATCCATCCATCATCATCCATCATCATCATCCATCCATCATCCATCCATCCATCCATCATCATCCATCATCCATCATCATCCATCCATCATCCATCATCCATCATCCATCATCATCCATCCATCCATCATCCATCATCATCCATCATCATCCATCATCATCCATCATCCATCCATCCATCATCCATCATCCATCATCCATCCATCATCCATCATCATCCATCATCATCATCATCCATCATCCATCCATCCATCATCCATCCATCCATCATCCATCATCCATCATCATCCATCATCCATCCATCATCATCCATCATCATCCATCATCCATCCATCATCCATCATCATCCATCCATCATCCATCATCCATCCATCATCATCCATCATCATCCATCATCCATCCATCCATCATCCATCCATCATCATCCATCCATCCATCCATCCATCATCCATCATCCATCCATCATCCATCCATCATCATCCATCATCATCCATCATCCATCCATCCATCATCCATCCATCCATCATCATCCATCATCCATCCATCCATCCATCATCCATCATCATCCATCATCCATCCATCATCATCATCCATCATCATCCATCATCCATCCATCCATCATCCATCATCATCATCATCCATCATCCATCCATCATCATCCATCATCATCCATCATCCATCCATCCATCATCATCCATCTTCCATCCATCATCCATCCATCCATCCATCATCATCATCCATCCATCATCCATCCATCATCATCCATCATCATCCATCATCCATCCATCCATCATCCATCCATCATCATCCATCCATCCATCCATCCATCCATCATCCATCATCCATCATCCATCCATCATCATCCATCATCCATCATCCATCATCCATCCATCATCATCATCTCATCCATCATCCATCCATCCATCCATCATCCATCATCCATCATCCATCATCCATCCATCCATCATCCATCATCATCCATCATCCATCATCCATCATCATCCTCATCATCCATCCATCATCCATCATCCATCCATCATCATCCATCATCATCCATCATCATCCATCATCATCCATCATCATCCATCATCCATCCATCATCCATCATCCATCATCATCCATCATCATCCATCCATCATCCATCATCATCATCCATCATCCATCCATCATCATCCATCATCCATCCATCCATCCATCCATCATCATCCATCATCCATCCATCATCATCCATCATCATCATACATCCATCATCATCCATCGTCCATCTATCATCCATCCATCCATCCATCATCCATCATCCATCCATCATCCATCCATCATCATCCATCATCCATCCATCCATCATTCCATCATCATCCATCATCATCCATCATCATCCATCTCATCCATCATCCATCCATCATCCATCATCCATCATCCATCCATCATCCATCCATCATCATCCATCATCCATCATCATCATCATCCATCATCCATCCATCCATCCATCCATCATCCATCCATCCATCCATCCATCATCCATCATCATCATCCATCCATCCATCATCCATCCATCATCCATCCATCCACCCTCCATCCATCCTTCATCCATTCATCCACCCATCCATCCATCCATCATCCATCCATCATCCATCCATCCATCCATCATCCATCCATCATCATCCATCATCCATCCATCCATCATCCATCCATCATCCATTCATCCACCCATCCATCCATCCATCATCCATCCATCATCATCCATCCATCATCCTCCATCCATCATCCATCCATCCATCCATCCATCCATCCTCCATCATCCATCCATCCATCATCCATCCATCATCCATCATCATCATCCATCATCCATCATCATCCATCCATCATCCATCCATCCATCCATCCATCCATCCATCATCCATCATCATCCATCATCCATCATCCATCCATCCTCCATCCATCCATCCATCATCCATCCATCCTCCATCATTCATCCATCCATCATCCATCCATCCATCCATCATCCATCATCCATCATCCATCCATCCATCATCCATCATCATCCATCCATCATCCATCCATCCATCCATCATCCATCATCCATCATCCATCCATCCATCATCCATCATCATCCATCATCATCCATCCATCATCCATCCATCCATCCATCATCCATCATCCATCATCCATCCATCCATCATCCATCATCATCCATCATCATCCATCCATCCATCATTCATCCATCATCCATCCATCATCCATCCATCCATCCATCCATCCTCCATCCATCATCCATCCATCATCCATCCATCATCCATCATCCATCCATCCATCATCCATCCATCCTCCACTGACCTGCAGAGTAACCGGAGCGTCTCGGTCGTAGTTGTCCTCTCTGAGCGTCGCCGCTCTGCGACCGACTGACTGACGCAGCCTGAAGCTGAACTGAGTGTCCCCAAGGCATCCTGGGAAATATAATCAATGTGACCTCTGACCTCTGACCTCTGACACATGATGATGTAATGCTGTAGGCATCCTGGGAAATATAATCAATGTGACCTCTGACCTCTGACACATGATGATGTAATGCTGTTAGATACTCACCTGAGTACGAGTCAGGAAACGACAGGTAGCAGATGCTGGTTTTCTGCCAGATCAGAAAAACGGATTATCAATAATTATCAATAACCTGATTATCAATAACCTGATTATCAATAACCTGATTATCAATAATCTAATTATTAATAACCTGTGATGATCAGAGTATTGATTACCTCTTTCTCCGTCAGCTTGACATCTGGAGGATAAACCAACTGAAACACAAAGAAGCCGTGACATCACACTTTATAATCAATGACATCACATTTTATAATCAATAATAATGTTCACTTATTGATCTGATGAGCAGCAGGAAGCTTTAATTACAGCTCTATTTATTAATAATTACAGCTCTATTTAAGCCGAACACAGCATCAACCTCTCAGTGTTTCTCTGTTTTCAGTTTTTAGTTAACAAACCAACATTTATTCAAATGAAGGTAAAAATAAATAAATGTGAGTTTTTTAAAGGGAGTCTGGTGCAGCTGTGGCTCTGCTGCCTCAGAGCACACAGAGCATTTATTATATAGAGTATTTAATATATACAGTATATTATATTTATTACATAGAGTATACTATATACAGTATATATATATAATATGATATATAGTGTTAGCCCCCTCCATGCTACATGCTAACCTCTATAGCTTGGCCCAGCTCCAGGTCGAAGGTAACCACACACACGCAGTCCAGCCAGGAGGAGAACCGGGCCCACCGGCACCGGAACCGGCGCTCCTCCTGCAGCGGAGAACCGAAGTCATCTAACGGGTTCATGCCGACCGACTCACTGCTGCTCCATCCTCTCTGCTCCGTCCTCCATCATCACTGAGCTCCGGTACCGACTACCGGAGAGCCAACAGCGCCTCCTGCTGGAGGAGCACAGCATCAGCCTCCTCCTTCATCACTGGGTTACACACACACACACACACACACATATATATACACGCACATATACACACACACACACATATATACACGCACATATACACACACACACACACACACACACACACACACACACACACACACATTTACACGCACACACATATATACACGCACACACATATATACACATGCACACACACACACACACATATATACACGCACATATACACACACACACACGTATACACGCACACACACACATATATATACACACACACACATGGTTGATGTTGTTCTGTTGGACTCTACAGGTGAAGTCCTCCAACAGGCTCTGGGACGGTTTGCAGCTGAATGTGAAGCGATCAGGATGAGAGTCAGCACCTCCACATCTGAGGCCATGATGCTCTGCTGGAACAAGGTGGCCTGCCCCCTCAGGGTTGGGGGGGGGGGGGGGGTGGTTCTGGGGGAGGCTAGGAGTAGAGCTGCTGCTCCTTCACATGGAAAGGAGCCAGCTGAGGTGGTTTGGGCTCCTGGTCAGGATCCTCCTGGATGCCCCCCTTTAGAGGAGTTCCAGGTCCAGCTGGGAGGAGACCCAGAACACACTGGAGGGATTACATATCTCTGCTGGTCTGGGAACAGTTTGGGGTCCTCTAGGAGGTCTGGGTTTCACTGCTCAGCATGGTGAGACCCGTATAAGAGACTGAGGATGGATGGATGATGGATGGATTAGGGGTTTCTGGCTCGAGTCTTTCTGGCTGAGATGGAAAGGGTTAGCATCTATCCAGCGTTTAGCTAACCCTGACTCAGCCATCAAGAAGAAAAACTCGTTATATTAAAAAAGCTGAAATGACTAAAGAGCCGTCGACTTTGATTTCATAAATGCAACTTTGAAAATGAATCGGTTGAAATCCTTTTAAGAGAAATGTTCAGAACATTATGAGGTATTGATTTGTTATTAAAATGTGACGTCATCGTTCAAAGGTTAAACTATCGATACTGGAAATGCTCTACAGTCATAACTAACACAGCGAGATGGAATAATAGATATTACCGTTACAACAAGGACCTGATGGATGAAGACATTCAGTGATTCATGTTTAATTTAAGTATCAGCCGTAAATCCTTCACTCTAACCCTTCACTTCTATACCAGGGTTAGGGTTAGGGTTACCATCTCAGACCTGATTCTCTCCGTCTTCACGTCTTTTTCTAGCTGTGACCTCATCTCCATCAAAACTCAAAACTATTAGAAACATGTTTAACGAGCTTTCACATCCTCTCATTCTGTAACTCTGTTCTTCATGTTTCACATTCTTTGTGATCAAAGTGTTTAAAATTCACTGAAAGCTAAAAAATGCACTTTGGTGTGAAACCCTGGAGTGAGTTTGACCTCCACGATTTGGATCTGAGGCGAATAAATGTGATTTAGTGTATTTAGTGTATTTAGTGCTGATAGTGAAACCTGGACTGATATACAGGAACACTTCCTTCAGAAGGTTTTGTGACAGATAACGAGGAAGATGATTTTCTGATTAATAATCTCCCTAACCCTAACCCTCCTCATCCTCATCCTCAGGAAACGTCTACACACTAATGTTGTTTTATGTGTTTTATAATAAACCCTTAAAATAATGAAACTGTTCAATATGAGCTGCAGAGAAAGCCCTCGCTACTAAACTGGTTCAGATTATCTATCTAACCCTAACCCTATCCAGTGCTGCTCTTTAATTTAATTTTTTTTACTTTTACATGTAACTTTATAAAAAGCCATTGTAAACATTTTGTGCCACAATGTTATGTAAATGTATTTAGTTAAATAATAATAAATAAATTATAACTATATAACTAACTATAATTATCTTTATGTTTACTATAGTTATGTTTCCGCTTCCTGTCGAAGTTAAAATAAAAGCCTGTTTTGTGCTGTGAGTGTTTTATTGTGAAAGTCCCAGTAGCGGACGTGTTAGCAGCGTGTTCCGGTATATAACCGGGCGGCGGAGCGTCGGTGAGTCAGTGTGTCGGTGCTTAACGGAAACATCAACATGTCTGAAGACCCGTGCTCCTTCTCCTCGTTCACCAGGTGTGTCACGAGACACCTCAACCTCAACCTGCACGTGGACTTCGACAGGCGCGTGCTGAGCGGGCGCGTGGCGCTGACGGTGGAGGCTCTCGAGGACCGGTTCACTTCTCTGGTAACGTTACCGGGAACCGGGGCTGCTAGCCTGCAGCTACCGGACTGAAGCTCCGTTAAAACCAATCAGTGTGACGTCATTAAAACAACCGAGAAATAGTTAAATGGCAGAGCTCGGTTTATTTTTATTAGTATTAATATTATTATTATTTTTTATTATTATTATTATTATTATTATTATTATTATTATTATTATTATTATTATTATTATTAGTAGTAGTAGTAGTAGTAGTATTATTATTATTATTATTATTATTATTATTATTATTAGTAGTAGTATTAATAGTTATTATATTTATTAATTATATTTATTATTATTGTTATTATGTATTATTAATATATATTTTATTATATTATATTATATTATATTATGTGTATTATATGTAATATATTGTTATTCTAGTAACTTTAAAGGTTGATGAGGAACTTTAAAGAGTTTTTAAGGTGATCAGATTTATGATGGTTGGACTTACTAACCCTTGGACTAACCCTAACC
>JAJDFG010000787.1:65000-78710 GCA_021039105.1 Scomber colias
TCAGGTGGCCATGCCGTCCTACCTGATAGCCATCGTGGTGGGAGCTCTGGAGAGCAGGTACAGTGTCACTCACCTGTCTGCTGATGTCATCACATTACCTGCAGCAGGTAACCGTGTTCTGTGCTCTGATTGGTCGACAGGGAGATCGGTCCGAGGTCCAGGGTCTGGTCTGAGAAGGAGCTCGTAGATAAAGCCGCGTTTGAGTTCTCAGAGGTGAGTCGCACTGAACTGGACAGGTGAGCTCACCTGTGTGATGCAGACACTACAGGTGTGTTACTCCCCGTGTGTTACTCCCCGTGTGTGACTTCCTGTGTGTTACTTCCTGTGTGTTACTTCCTGTGTGTTAGACGGAGGCCATGCTGAAGACCGCGGAGGAGCTGGCGGGTCCGTACGTCTGGGGTCAGTACGACATCCTGGTTCTGCCTCCATCGTTCCCCTACGGAGGGATGGAGAACCCCTGCCTCACCTTCGCCACGCCCACACTGCTGGTACACACACACACACACACACACACACACAGAGGAAGTCTTTAACGGTCACATGACCTCTGATCAGCTGTTTCCTGTCTCTGTTTCAGGCTGGAGACCGGTCTCTGTCCAACGTGAGTCACATGATAGATTCTATCAGCTGTTGTCATGGAAACGTGTCACGTGATTGATTCTGTCAGCTGTTGTCATGGAAACGTGTTGATGTGTTGTTCCTTCATCAGGTGATCGCTCACGAGATCTCTCACAGCTGGACGGGGAACCTGGTCACCAACAAGACCTGGGAGCACTTCTGGTGAGTCACACCTGTAACACCTGCTCACACCTGTAACACCTGCTCACACCTGCTCACACCTGTAACACCTGCTCACACCTGCTCACACCTGTAACACCTGCTCACACCTGCTCACACCTGCTCACACCTGTAACACCTGCTCACACCTGCTCACACCTGCTCACACCTGTAACACCTGTAACACCTGCTCACACCTGCTCACACCTGTAACACCTGCTCACACCTGTAACACCTGTAACACCTGTAACACCTGCTCACACCTGTAACACCTGTAACACCTGTAACACCTGTAACACCTGTAACACCTGTAACACCTGTAACACCTGCTCACACCTGTAACACCTGTAACACCTGTAACACCTGTAACACCTGCTCACACCTGTAACACCTGCTCACACCTGCTCACCTGTGTGTGTGTGTGTGTGTGTGTGTGTGTGTGTGTGTGTGTGTGTGTGTGTGTGTGTGTGTGTGTGTGTGTGTGTGTGTGTGTGTGTGTGTGTGTGTGTGTGTGTGTGTGTGCGCGCAGGTTGAACGAGGGCCACACCGTGTACCTGGAGAGGATGATCGGCAGGCGTATGGAGAGCGAACAGTTCAGACAGTTTAAGGCGATGGGGGGCTGGAAGGACCTGCAGGACTCGGTACGGTCAGGAGAGGCTCTGATTGGCTGTCTCACCTGTCAGTCACACGATGAGAGGCTCTGATTGGCTGTTTCCTCTCACCTCTGATTGGCTGTTTCCTCTCACCTCTGATTGGCTGTTTCCTCTCACCTCTGATTGGCTGTTTCCTCTCACCTGTCCTCAGGTGAACACGTTTGGAGCCAACAACCCTCTAACGAACCTGGTCCCCAGTCTGCAGGACGTGGACCCTGATGACGCCTTCTCCTCGGTCCCCTATGAGAAGGGCTTCGCTCTGCTCTACCACCTGGAGGAGCTGCTGGGGGGGCCAGGTAACACCTGTCCTTACCTGTCCACCTGTCCTTACCTGTCCTTACCTGTCCTTACCTGTCCTTACCTGTCCTTACCTGTCCTTACCTGTCCACCTGTCCTTACCTGTCCACCTGTCCTTACCTGTCCTTACCTGTCCACCTGTCCTTACCTGTCCTTACCTGTCCACCTGTCCTTACCTGTCCTTACCTGTCCACCTGTCCTTACCTGTCCACCTGTCTGTCTCCTGCAGAGGTCTTCATGGGATTCGTCAAATCCTACATCCAGATGTTCGCCTACAGCAGCGTCACCACAGACCAGTGGAAGGAGTACCTGTTCACCTACTTCAAAGACAAGGTGAGACACACCTGGACGGACTCAGGTGAGACACACCTGGACAGGGACTCAGGTGAGACACACCTGGACAAGGACTCAGGTGAGACACACCTGGACAGGGACTCAGGTGAGACACACCTGGACGGACTCAGGTGAGACACACCTGGACAAGGACTCAGGTGAGACACACCTGGACACGGACTCAGGTGAGACACACCTAGTCACGGACTCAGGTGAGACACACCTAGACACGGACTCAGGTGAGACACACCTAGTCACGGACTCAGGTGAGACACACCTAGACACGGACTCAGGTGAGACACACCTGAACAGGGACTCAGGTGAGACCCACCTGGACAAGGACTCAGAGGTTGTAAAATGGAGCCAGCTGATTGGTTGTAACTGATCCGGTTTGTGTATCAGGTGGAGATCCTGAACCAGGTGGACTGGACCGGCTGGATGTCGACTCCCGGGATGCCCCCCGTCAAGCCTCAGTGAGTCCACATCAGGTACCAGTCCTGGTCTCACACCGGACCAGTTCTGACCTCTGTGTTGTGTTCCAGGTACGACACGACGATGGCCGACGCCTGCATCGCGCTGTGTCTCAGGTGGACCAAGGTAAGACCAGGACCACCTGGAAGTCGACCCGTCACACTGACCTCAGACCGGTTCACAGACCAGAACCATGTTAACCTGGACCCTCTATCCCCCCTCAGGCCAAAGACCAGGATCTGAGCAGCTTCAAGGACTCTGATGTGAAGACGCTGTCCTCCCACCAGCTCATCGAGTTCCTGTCCCTCCTGCTGCAAGAGGTAAGACCACAGTCCACCACAGTCCTCCACAGTCCTCCACAGTCCACAACAGTTCTTCACAGTCCACCACAGTCCACCACAGTCCTCCACAGTCCACCACAGTCCACCACAGTCCTCCACAGTCCTCCACAGTCCACCACAGTCCTCCACAGTCCACCACAGTCCACCACAGTCCTCCACAGTTCACTTCAGTAACAGCTGGTTCTCCTGCAGGACCCGCTCCCGCTGACTCACGTGAAGCGGATGCAGGAAGTCTACGATCTGAACTCCTACATGAACGCGGAGATCCGCTTCAGGTAAGAGGTGTGCCTTAGGC
Source organism: Scomber colias (assembly GCA_021039105.1). Lineage (NCBI taxonomy): Eukaryota > Metazoa > Chordata > Actinopteri > Scombriformes > Scombridae > Scomber > Scomber colias. The sequence goes on from JAJDFG010000787.1 coordinate 68,168, forward strand.
CCCGTCCCCTCCCGTCAGGCCTCCTGTGATTGGCTGTTGTCTCTGTGCAGGTGGCTGCGGCTGTGTGTACGGTCCAAATGGGAGGATGCGGTTGCCATGGCGCTGAAGATGGCAACGGAACAGGGTCGGATGAAGTTCACCAGACCGCTCTTCAGGTACCCAACTTCGTTTAGGGTTTAGCTTCTGTTAATGATCCAGTTGGTGATTGGTTATTGGGTTAGGGTTAAAGGTTAAAGGGTTAGGGTCAGGGACTCTGATACCTAAAGGGTCAGGGACTCCGATACCTAAAGGGTTAGGGTTAGGGACTAGGGTCAGGGTCAGGGTCAGGGTCTCTTACTGATCCAGGTCTCTGTGTGTTTCAGAGAGGTTTATAACTTCGAGAAGTATCGAGAGGAAGCGCTCCGAGTGTTTGTGGCCCACCGAGCAGAGATGCACCCGGTCACTGCTGGACTGACGGCCAAAGACCTGAAGGTGGACTCCACTCAGACCCCCAGCCTGTAGACCAGGACGCAGAGACCGGTCTGAAGAGCTGTACGAATCAAAGCAGTTTCAGAACAACGATGATTTTATAAAGAAATAAAATGTTTGAAGTAACAAAACGTGTTCAACGTTTCTTCAGAGTGAAATAAACGAGTTCCTCAGTTTGCAGAAGTTTTGTTGAGTCCATTTGTCTTCTCTGTCCTCCACACTGTGTCCTAACCCGACTCTGTCCTCCACACTGTGTCCTAACCCTACTCTGTCCTCCACACTGTGTCCTAACCCGACTCTGTCCTCCACACTGTGTCCTAACCCTACACTGTCCTCCACACTGTGTCCTAACCCGACTCTGTCCTCCACACTGTGTCCTAACCCTACACTGTCCTCCACACTGTGTCCTAACCCGACTCTGTCCTCCACACTGTGTCCTAACCCTACACTGTCCTCCACACTGTGTCCTAACCCGACTCTGTCCTCCACACTGTGTCCTAACCCTACACTGTCCTCCACACTGTGTCCTAACCCTACTCTGTCCTCCACACTGTGTCCTAACCCTACACTGTCCTCCACACTGTGTCCTAACCCGACTCTGTCCTCCACACTGTGTCCTAACCCTACACTGTCCTCCACACTGTGTCCTAACCCTACACTGTCCTCCACACTGTGTCCTAACCCGACTCTGTCCTCCACACTGTGTCCTAACCCTACTCTGTCCTCCACACTGTGTCCTAACCCGACTCTGTCCTCCACACTGTGTCCTAACCCGACTCTGTCCTCCACACTGTGTCCTAACCCTACTCTGTCCTCCACACTGTGTCCTAACCCGACTCTGTCCTCCACACTGTGTCCTAACCCGACTCTGTCCTCCACACCGTGTCCTAACCCTACACTGTCCTCCACACTGTGTCCTAACCCGACTGTCCTCCACACTGTGTCCTAGCCCTACTCTGTCCTCCACACTGTGTCCTAACCCTATACTGTTCTCCACACTGTGTCCTAACCCTACACTGTCCTCCACACTGTGTCCTAACCCGACTGTTCTCCACACTGTGTCCTAACCCTACACTGTCCTCCACACTGTGTCCTAACCCGACTCTGTTCTCCACACTGTGTCCTAACCCTACTCTGTCCTCCACACTGTGTCCTAACCCGACTCTGTTCTCCACACTGTGTCCTAACCCGACTCTGTCCTCCACACTGTGTCCTAACCCGACTCTGTCCTCCACACTGTGTCCTAACCCAACTCTGTCCTCCACACTGTGTCCTAACCCGACTCTGTCCTCCACACTGTGTCCTAACCCTACACTGTCCTCCACACTGTGTCCTAACCCTATACTGTCCTCCACACTGTGTCCTAACCCTACTCTGTCCTCCACACTGTGTCCTAACCCTATACTGTTCTCCACACTGTGTCCTAACCCTACTCTGTCCTCCACACTGTGTCCTAACCCGACTCTGTCCTCCACACTGTGTCCTAACCCGACTCTGTCCTCCACACTGTGTCCTAACCCTACACTGTCCTCCACACTGTGTCCTAACCCTACTCTGTCCTCCACACTGTGTCCTAATCCTACTGTCCTCCACACTGTGTCCTAACCCGACTCTGTCCTCCACACTGTGTCCTAACCCGACTGTTCTCCACACTGTGTCCTAACCCTACACTGTCCTCCACACTGTGTCCTAACCCGACTCTGTCCTCCACACTGTGTCCTAACCCGACTCTGTCCTCCACACTGTTTCCTAACCCGACTCTGTCCTCCACACTGTGTCCTAACCCTACACTGTCCTCCACACTGTGTCCTAACCCGACTCTGTTCTCCACACTGTGTCCTAACCCGACTCTGTCCTCCACACTGTGTCCTAACCCGACTCTGTCCTCCACACTGTGTCCTAACCCGACTCTGTCCTCCACACTGTGTCCTAACCCTACTCTGTCCTCCACACTGTGTCCTAACCCTACACTGTCCTCCACACTGTGTCCTAACCCTACTCTGTCCTCCACACTGTGTCCTAACCCTACTCTGTCCTCCACACTGTGTCCTAACCCGACTCTGTCCTCCACATTGTGTCCTCCACACTGTGTCCTAACCCTACACTGTCCTCCACACTGTGTCCTAGCCCGACTCTGTCCTCCACACTGTGTCCTAACCCTATACTGTTCTCCACACTGTGTCCTAACCCTACTCTGTCCTCCACACTGTGTCCTAACCCGACTCTGTCCTCCACACTGTGTCCTAACCCGACTCTGTCCTCCACACTGTGTCCTAACCCTACACTGTCCTCCACACTGTGTCCTAACCCTACTCTGTCCTCCACACTGTGTCCTAATCCTACTGTCCTCCACACTGTGTCCTAACCCGACTCTGTCCTCCACACTGTGTCCTAACCCGACTGTTCTCCACACTGTGTCCTAACCCTACACTGTCCTCCACACTGTGTCCTAACCCGACTCTGTCCTCCACACTGTGTCCTAACCCTACTCTGTCCTCCACACTGTGTCCTAACCCGACTCTGTCCTCCACACTGTGTCCTAACCCGACTCTGTCCTCCACACTGTGTCCTAACCCTACACTGTCCTCCACACTGTGTCCTAACCCGACTCTGTCCTCCACACTGTGTCCTAACCCGACTCTGTCCTCCACACTGTGTCCTAACCCGACTCTGTCCTCCACACTGTGTCCTAACCCGACTCTGTCCTCCACACTGTGTCCTAACCCGACTCTGTCCTCCACACTGTGTCCTAACCCGACTCTGTCCTCCACACTGTGTCCTAACCCTACTCTGTCCTCCACACTGTGTCCTAACCCTACACTGTCCTCCACACTGTGTCCTAACCCTACTCTGTCCTCCACACTGTGTCCTAACCCTACTCTGTCCTCCACACTGTGTCCTAACCCGACTCTGTCCTCCACATTGTGTCCTCCACACTGTGTCCTAACCCTACACTGTCCTCCACACTGTGTCCTAGCCCGACTCTGTCCTCCACACTGTGTCCTAACCCCGACTCTGTTCTCCACACTGTGTCCTAACCCGACTCTGTCCTCCACATTGTGTCCTCCACACTGTGTCCTAACCCTACACTGTCCTCCACACTGTGTCCTAACCCGACTCTGTCCTCCACACTGTGTCCTAACCCTACACTGTCCTCCACACTGTGTCCTAACCCTACTCTGTCCTCCACACTGTGTCCTAACCCGACTCTGTTCTCCACACTGTGTCCTAACCCTACTCTGTTCTCCACATTACCCACAGCGTGGGACAGCAAAGTGTTGCTCAGTCAGTTTGCAGAAGTTCTGCTGCAATAATTCAACAAGCAGCACGAAGCAACAGGAAGTGACAAGAAACTTTCTGAGGTTGTGAAACAGAAACAAGAAGACTGCTCAGGTGAATGTTACTGTTCAAGTAAGTTACCTTATAAAGTAACTAGTTACCTTGTGAGAGCAGTAATAGATTACTTTAGCATCATCACACAGCCTGAAGTCTGAAGCATGATGTGTAAATCTTAACACTAACAGCAGGAATGACACACACTCATTCTAAATAATGGGAATATTAATAATGTCCCTTCTGAGCTGCCGTACAGCCGGGGGTTAAAGGTCGCAACAGGAACAACTTACTGTTACATCAACAAGTAATCTGATTACTCGCTACAGACTGAAACTCAGGACACATTTAATCTGCATAGAAACAGACAGTTAGTCCCTCGGGTGCGCAGGTGTGACATGCACACAGCAGACCCTGGTTCACATCTTTGCTGCATGTCTCTCTCTCTCTCACTCACACACACACACACACTCCTGTTCTAGCGGGGGCTGTGGTTGGACCAATAGCAGCACAACCAGGGAGCAGTTTTACATTATCTTTATTTTATAGTCCACAAGGTCAGAGAACAGGTATCTGGCAGGATGTGTGTGTGTGTGGGGGGGGGGGCAGCAGGGCTCAGGGTCACTGAACACACAGCTAGCAGCAGGTGAGATCAGGCCAGTAGGGTTAACCTGACCCTGACCCTGACCCTAACAGACATGACCCTGACCCTGACCCTGACCCTAACAGACATGACCCTGACCCTAACAGACATGACCCTGACCCTGACCCTGACCCTAACAGACATGACCCTGACCCTAACAGACATGACCCTAACAGACATGACCCTGACCCTAACAGACATGACCCTAACAGACATAACCCTGACCCTAACAGACATGACCCTGACCCTGACCCTAACAGACATGACCCTAACCCCGACCCTAACAGACATGACCCTGACCCTAACCCCGACCCTAACAGACATGACCCGGACCCTGACCCTAACAGACATGACCCTGACCCTAACAGACATGACCCTAACCCTAACAGACATGACCCTAACCCTGACCCTGACCCTAACAGACATGACCCTAACCCTGACCCTAACAGACATGACCCTGACCCTGACCCTGACCCTGACCCTGACCCTGACCCTGACCAAGCTGAAGGTTCTGGGCTCTGCTGACAGGATTGAAGCCGGAGGAACAAACAGGAACAGGCGATACTCGAGGTGAGGGACAGAAGGCTGGAGCGTTTACCGGGGAACACACGAGGAGAGGAAGTCAAAAGCAAGCAGGGTTGAAACCAGGGACTCAGTCTGTGAATCAGAGCTGGAGGGTCTGACATGAAGCAGAGAGAGAGCAGACAACATATAGAGGCTGATTACAGACGAGCTGCAGCTGAGAGTCCAGCTGAACTGAGTTAATGATGAGGAGCTGATTAGCAGAACAGACTGTTCCTGTGTCTGTCCCTGTGTCTGTGCCTGATGTTAGTCCCTGAAGGCCTTTTAGTCATATTGGGTCGCTCTGATTTGTCTTTGACTCTTCCCTCTACATCACCCTCATGTTTGGTCATTGATAGAAACGTCTGTCTCCGCTCTTTAAGAAATGACTGAATGACAGTTTCCTGTTTGTATGGGTCACAGTGTGGGTCACATTAGGAAGAAGTGTCTCACTGGGACCTGATTAAACTGGACTGATCTGCCAGGTCCCTCCACCTCTCTGTCTCAGTCACACCGAGTCTGCTCCTGACGCTCCGTCCACTCAGACAGCAGCGTGTTGGTTTCTAACCCTAAACCACATTACCCACACTGTCCTCCACACTGTGTCCTAACCCGACTCTGTCCTCCACACTGTGTCCTAACCCGACTCTGTCCTCCACACTGTGTCCTAACCCTACTCTGTCCTCCACACTGTGTCCTAACCCTACTCTGTCCTCCACACTGTGTCCTAACCCGACTCTGTCCTCCACACTGTGTCCTAACCCGACTCTGTCCTCCACACTGTGTCCTAACCCGACTCTGTCCTCCACACTGTGGGACAGCAAAGTGTTGCTCAGTCAGTTTGCAGAAGTTCTGCTGCAATAATTCACCAAACAGCACGAAGCAACAGGAAGTGACAGGAAGAGACAAGAAGAGACAGGAAGAGACAAGAAGAGACAAGAAGAGACACAAAGAGACACAAAGAGACACAAAGAGACAGGAAGAGACAAGAAGAGACAGGAAGAGACAGGAAGAGACACGAAGAGACAAGAAGAGACAGGAAGAGACGGGAAGAGACACAAAGAGACAGGAAGAGACAAGAAGAGACAGGAAGAGACAGGAAGAGACAAGAAGAGACAGGAAGAGACAGGAAGAGACAGGAAGAGACAGGAAGAGACACGAAGAGACAAGAAGAGACAGGAAGAGACAGGAAGAGACAAGAAGAGACAGGAAGAGACACGAAGAGACAAGAAGAGACAGGAAGAGACAGGAAGAGACAGGAAGAGACAGGAAGAGACAAGAAGAGACATGAAGAGACAAGAAGAGACAGGAAGAGACAGGAAGAGACAGGAAGAGACACGAAGAGACACGAAGAGACAGGAAGAGACACGAAGAGACAGGAAGAGACAGGAAGAGACAAGAAGAGACAGGAAGAGACAAGAAGAGACAGGAAGAGACAAGAAGAGACAGGAAGAGACGGAAAGAGACAAGAAGAGACAGGAAGAGACAGGAAGAGACGGGAAGAGACAAGAAGAGACAGGAAGAGACAAGAAGAGACAGGAAGAGACGGAAAGAGACAAGAAGAGACAGGAAGAGACGGGAAGAGACGGGAAGAGACAAGAAGAGACAGGAAGAGACAAGAAGAGACAGGAAGAGACAGGAAGAGACAGGAAGAGACACGAAGAGACAGGAAGAGACACGAAGAGACAAGAAGAGACAGGAAGAGACAAGAAGAGACAGGAAGAGACGGAAAGAGACAAGAAGAGACAGGAAGAGACAGGAAGAGACGGGAAGAGACAAGAAGAGACAGGAAGAGACAAGAAGAGACAGGAAGAGACAAGAAGAGACAGGAAGAGACGGGAAGAGACGGGAAGAGACAAGAAGAGACAAGAAGAGACAAGAAGAGACAGGAAGAGACAGGAAGAGACAAGAAGAGACAGGAAGAGACAAGAAGAGGCAGGGGAAACTTTGTGATGTTGTGAAACAGAAACTATTCACTGAACTTCAAACTGACTTTTTAAAGGGTCTGGGTTCGGGTCTGGGTCTGGGTCTGGGTTCGGGTCTGGGTCTGGGTCTGGGTCAGGGTTCGGGTCTGGGTCTGGGTCTGGGTCAGGGTTCGGGTCAGGGTCAGGGTCTGGGTCTGGGTCTGGGTCAGGGTTCGGGTCAGGGTCAGGGTCTGGGTCTGGGTTCGGGTCTGGGTCAGGGTCAGGGTTCGGGTCAGGGTTAGGGCTTCTTTGCATCTTTAAATCCTTCATGACACAATAACCGAGTTCCTGAGTCTGTTCTGCAATAACTCAGCGAGCATGAAGCAACACGAAGAGACGGGAAACTCTGACGTTGGGAAACAAACTATTTACACAACAGTCCTCGAGTCCTTGGGCAAGACACTTCACTCCTTCCCGTTGCTATGGCAACGGTGTATGAACGGTTAGTTTCCCTCTGAAGATGGGAGTCATAATGACGCTAAATAAGTTCATTTACATAACTTCAAACTGACGTAGAACATTTAATAAAGTCTGATCAGAAATCAATAAATCTATGAATCTATTCTATCTCTATTTATCTCTATATATATATCTACATATAGATCTATATATCTCTGGATCTGTTTGTAGAAATGAGAAACACAGACTTCAGGTTTCAGCTGTTTATTTAGTCACATGACTCGTCAGCAGCTGGAACATTAAAGCACTTTGGTGAAAACAGCTGATGGTGTTGGCACGGCAACCAATAAACGATCAATATGTCTAAACTACTCCTCCTCCCTCTCTCTCTCTATCCATCCATCTATCCTCTCTCCTCCTCCCTCTCTCTCTCTATCCATCCATCTATCCTCTCTCCTCCTCCCTCTCTCTCTCTATCCATCCATCTATCCTCTCTCCTCCTCCCTCTCTCTCTCTATCCATCCATCTATCCTCTCTCCTCCTCCCTCTCTCTCTCTATCCATCCATCTCTCCTCTCTCCTCCTCCCTCTCTCTCTCTATCCATCCATCTATCCTCTCTCCTCCTCCCTCTCTCTCTATCCATCCATCTATCCTCTCTCCTCCTCCCTCTCTCTCTCTATCCATCCATCTATCCTCTATCCTCCTCCCTCTCTCTCTCTATCCATCCATCTATCCTCTCTCCTCCTCCCTCTCTCTCTCTATCCATCCATCTATCCTCTCTCCTCCTCCCTCTCTCTCTCTATCCATCCATCTCTCCTCTCTCCTCCTCCCTCTCTCTCTCTATCCATCCATCTATCCTCTCTCCTCCTCCCTCTCTCTCTATCCATCCATCTATCCTCTCTCCTCCTCCCTCTCTCTCTCTATCCATCCATCTATCCTCTCTCCTCCTCCCTCTCTCTCTATCCATCCATCTATCCTCTCTCCTCCTCCCTCTCTCTCTCTATCCATCCATCTATCCTCTCTCTCCTCTCCTCCCTCTCTCTCCTCTCCTCCCTCTCTCTCCTGTCCTTCCTTCCTCTCCTCCCCTTCCTCTCTCTGGGCCTGGAGACGTCCGAGGGGGGGGGCAGTGGTGTCTAGAGAAGGGTCGCTGGTTCAATCCCCGGACCGGCTCTGGAGACCAGTTCAAGTCCAGTGTAGACCCAGCTCCTGGGACATGACGGCGTCCAGGTCCTGGTCCAGGTCCTGGTCCAGGTCCTGGTCCTGGTCCTGCTGCAGCCTCTGCTCCTCCAGCAGAGACACCAGAGCGCTTCTCTGCTCCACCACCTCCAGCATCTCCTCCAGGATCAGGCGCTCCGCCAGCAGCTCCGCCTCCTGCTTCAGGTGGTCTACGAGACACAGCACAGGTCCAGGTGTGAGGGGGGACAGGTTCAGGTGGTCTACGAGACACAGCACAGGTCCAGGTGTGAGGGGGGACAGGTCCAGGTGTGAGGGGGGACAGGTTCAGGTGTGAGGGGAGACAGGTTCAGGTGGTCTACGAAACACAGCACAGGTCCAGGTGTGAGGGGGGGCAGGTGAGGTCCAGGTGTGAGGGGGGGCAGGTGAGGTCCAGGTGTGAGGGGGGACAGGTGAGATCCAGGGTTAGGGTTAGTGTGAGTGCTTCTGATTTAATGTCGACACCGTAGACTATAAAAGAAACCGGCCAGTATGAAGGAAGCGAGCTCACGGCGAGCACGCAGGGATAAAAAGATGACATCATCACTTGCTGGTGACGACCAGCTTCAGTTGCATCCTTACTTATAATGAACTATATTGAACCTTCATCCAGCGACTTTATACAGAAGAATAAAGTAAAACTAGTAATATTAGGGTTGTAACGTGATGGACCGCCTAGTGGGTCTAAACTGGTCTAAACTGGTCTAAACTGGTCTAAACTGCTCCTCCCGGTGGACAGATGAGGCGTTGCAGCTGGTTTTCACTCAGGCAGCTTAGGGGGGTTTCCAGTCGGGACCTCATTGATCACGTCATCGCTGGGGGATCACATGACCCCCCTGCGCCCATTATCGGCCAGCCAAGGACCGGCCAGGGACCGGTCGGGGACCAGCCAGGGACCGGCCAAGGACAGGTCAGGGACCGGCCAAGGACCGGTCGGGGACCGGTCAGGGACCGGCCAGGGACCGGCCAGGGACCGGCCAGGGACCGGCCAGGGAAAGGTCAGGGACCGGCCAAGGACCGGCCAGGGAAAGGTCAGGGACCGGCCAAGGACCGGTCAGGGACCGGCCAGGGACCGGCCAGGGACCGGCCAGGGACCGGCCAAGGACCGGTCCGGGACCGGCCAGGGACCGGTCAGGGACCGGCCAGGGACCGGTCAGGGACCGGCCAGGGACCGGCCCGGGACCGGCCAAGGACCGGCCCGGGACCGGCCAAGGACCGGCCAGGGACCGGTCGGGGACCAGCCAGGGACCGGCCAAGGACAGGTCAGGGACCGGCCAAGGACCGGTCGGGGACCGGTCAGGGACCGGCCAGGGACCGGCCAGGGACCGGCCAGGGAAAGGTCAGGGACCGGCCAAGGACCGGCCAGGGAAAGGTCAGGGACCGGCCAAGGACCGGTCAGGGACCGGCCAGGGACCGGCCCGGGACCGGCCAAGGACCGGTCAGGGACCGGCCAGGGACCGGTCAGGGACCGGCCAGGGACCGGCCCGGGACCGGCCAAGGACCGGCCCGGGACCGGCCAAGGACCGGCCAGGGACCGGCCAAGGAAACAGGGGAACTTTGAAATGGCTTCATCTGTATCAGGTGTGAGGGGGGACAGGTGAGGTCCAGGTGTGAGGGGGGACAGGTGAGGTCCAGGTGTATCAGGTGTGAGGGGGGACAGGTGAGGTCCAGGTGTGAGGGGGGACAGGTGAGGTCCAGGTGTGAGGGGGGACAGGTGAGGTCCAGGTGTATCAGGTGTGAGGGGGGACAGGTGAGGTCCAGGTGTGAGGGGGGACAGGTGAGGTCCAGGTGTATCAGGTGTGAGGGGGGACAGGTGAGGTCCAGGTGTGAGGGGGGACAGGTGAGGTCCAGGTGTGAGGGGGGACAGGTGTACTGGTCTCTGACCCTCCACAGCCATCCGGTCTCGGAGGTCTTGCTGCAGGCGACTCTGCCGGTCCTCCAGCTGCAGCTCTCGAGCCCTGAA
>JAJDFG010000788.1:0-10000 GCA_021039105.1 Scomber colias
CACACACACACACACACACACACACACACACACACACACACACACACACACACACAGCATGACAGGCACTAAGTTAAACGCAGGGCTGAAACCTTAGTAGGGCAGCAGAGGAACATGGGAGGAACAAGGAAGTGGAAGATGGAGGAGAGTTGTTTGTGTGTGTGTGTGTGTGTGTGTGTGTGTGTGTGTGTGTGTGTGTGTGTGTGTGTGTGAGGCAGAGGTCATGTGAAGGTTTACAGGAGACAAGGGGGGTGGGTGGGGGGGGATCAATAGTTGACTCATGCAGGGTCACTACATACAGCTGTTGTACTCAAACCCCAAAAACACAAAGAAAGAGAGAAGTTGAGTTTTTATAAAAGTGAGATTCAGAACAGAAGAGAATAAAATCCTTAAATGTAAGAAAACTAGAATAATAATGAATAAAAAAGACAAACCACTCATTAAACATTCACATTCTGCAGGTTTTGTATGATTCATGTGGATATTGCAGAGTCTAAAAGCAACAAGTCCAGATGGGCAGTTTGAGACTAAAGCAGTGAGAGAGACGTGAAAAATATCAAGCGGCGACTAATTTGGAGTTTTATTTTGAAGGAATGCAGCAGATGTGGAAGCTCAGAAGATCTAAATGTGCCATTACATGGTGTGATTTTGGTCTCTCCTTTCCTTCCTTCCTCCCTCCTTTCCTTCCTTCCTTCCTTCTTTCCTTTCCTGCCTCCTTTCCTTCCTTCTTCCTCCCTTCATTCCTTCCTTCTTTCCTTTCCACCTCCCCTCCCTCCTTCCTCCCCTCCTTCCTTCTTCCCTCCCTCCTTTCCTTCCTTCCTTCTTCCTCCCTTCATTCCTTCTTCCTTCCTTCCTTCCTTCCTCCCTCCCTCCCTTCCTTCTTTTTTGCAGATGTTAGAGCTATATGAGAGCTATATGAGAGTTATTGATGTTAGTTTTTGTGATAATTGCATCAAAGCTTATATAATAGAATAGTATTTAAGACTTATTGGAGCCATAAATTAAAGTTATGCAAGAATATGAATGAAAAACCTTGAAAAATGCATCATTATTACAAAAATACATGATTCCTTCTTCAATGTAACTTCCTTAGACTGTTTTAATGTTTTATTTTCATCTCTTTATGCTTTAATTCTTTAATATTTATACTCTTTTATCTCATTTTTACCTCCAAACTTTGCTTTTAAGTTGAATATTTAATTATAATGAGGTGAAATAGTTAAAGTATTAAACAGTTACAGCAGGAAGTCATGAACCACGCCGGCTAATTAGAGCTCTTTTTATTTTTTTAGGTAGGATTTCTGATTATTACAGTACATATAATTTTAATTATCCCGTCCTGCTCTACATCGTCCCCCTCCGCCTCTGTCTGTCCTCCTGCTTTTCATACCTCTCTCTCTCTCTCTCTCTCTCTCTAACCTGCCGTTGATTAGCTGAATGGGTCTCAAGGATAAAAGGAAGAAGGGGCAGCGGCTGCATTCTTGTTACCAGGTGTCAGCGTCTAGGGGCTCGACGGGTGAAGGAACGGGCTCAACACTTATTGGGTGGGGGGGGGGAAGGAAAGAGGGGATTGTGGAGGGGGAGGATGAGTGGGGGGGGGGGGGGGGGGGGGGGGTTATATATTCCATCACCCGGGAGTCCGGCTCTGGAAGCTGGCACTAAGAAGTCATCCAGACCATTCAAACGCCACAAAACCGGTAATTATGCAAGGCAGAAGCGAAGCGTTTGATGAACATTTCTCACATTTCAAGCTTTTTTTCTCTCTCTCTCTCTCTCTCTCTCTCTCTCTCTCTCTCGCTCTCTCTCTCTCTTTCTCTGTGTGTGTGTGTGTGTCTTCTTTTTTTTGTTATGTATCCCCTCCCGACGCCTCATCACCTCCTCAGGATGCTCTTAATTAGAAGCGTCTCCTTAGCTCTTACTCGCCTCCTTTTTTTAATTAAGAAAGAATCATTTTTGCCCTCTTTTCATTTTCATTGTAGGCCTTTCTTCTCCCTTTTTTTCTTCTTCTTTATGATAAGGATTTTTTTTTCTCTATAGTTTTGTTTTTCTGTTGAAGGTTTTCTTTGAATTGGCAGATAAAGAAAAGAGAAGGAGGGGAAAAAAGAAGAGAAGAAGAAGAGGAGGAGGAGGAGGAGGAGGGGGGGGGGGGGCTAGGGTAAATGAAAAGACCCACGTTTCAACCAAGGACCTAGGAGCCACCTGATAAATTGGCTTGTTAAGAGGAGAAAGATCACTATGTGACATATTCCTCCCATTCAAGCCCCAGCAACACAGGTGCAAAACAGACAACGGACAAATAGGAATCAATCAAATCGCGCTATAGCTGGTGCTTGTATTGGTCTAAAAACGCTGACGGCCACTCAGCTTAGAAGAGAGAGAGAGGAGAGGGGGGGGGGGCAGGGGGGGAGGGAGGTGATCAATTCAATTTTTCTTTCTTTTTTAAAAAGTTGTATAGACTCAAGTTGAGTGATTGTCGCGTGTGGATAAACACATGCAGACACACACACACAAACAGACACGTATATAGAAAAGGAGAAAAGAGAGAGAGAGAGAGAGAGAGAGAGAGAGAGAGAGAGAGAGAGAGAGAGAGTCAGACAGACAGACGGGATAGAAATCAAATGTTTCATAGGGCAACGAGGGTCGAACACGCATCTATCCCCAAGGCCAATGTCTCGCAGCGTGTGAATGAGAGAGTGGGGACAATGAGAAGCTGTGAATAAAGGGTGTCTGCCTCTGTGTGTGTGTGTGTGTGTGTGTGTGTGTGTGTGTGTGTGTGTGTGTGTGTGTACCCTATTACCCAGACATCACCACCACTACCAACATTGTATGGGGGGTTGGTGGGGGGGGGGGGGGGTGCATGATGACTCGGTGCTGTGAATACTAGAAGACAGTGAGAGCATGTTTGATGGAGAGAGAGAGAGAGAAAGAAACAAAAAGTGACATGAAGGGGTTAAAGAAATGGAGGGAAACCAAACGGGATGATATATAGATAGATGGATGGATGGATGGAGAAAGAGGAAGAGGAGGAAGAAGAGGAGGAAAAGGAGGAAGAGGAGGAGGAGGAGGAGGAGGAGGAGTGAGGTAAATATATAAAGGGGTTTGGACAGCGCTTCTTTTCTGTCAGTCTCCAAGCAACTCACAATAGAAGGTCAGAGAAGGAAAGAAGAAGAGGAGGCGAGACGACAATACGGGAAAAAAAAATTACAAAATACTCCTTTTATACTCCAGATATCAGACTGACTGACAGACAGACAGACAGGTAGGCAGACAGACGGGCGGACACACAGGCATGCACAACAAATTAAACATTCGCATTAAATAAAACATCTCTATAATAGCAGGAATGTTCAGGCAGGGGTCTGTAATTGGGTTTTTTTTTTTTTTAACGAGACGGATACATACGGTTATTATCTGAAGGCAGAGGTTAATATAGAGAAGGGAAAATAGGAAATAAAAGATTCAGTGATACAATATTTGGGTGTAAACTACAATAAAAGTCGCCACACATCATTAAAATAACTGACTGTCGAGCCAAAGATGATTTTTTTTTTTTTTTTGATCAGAGCGAGTTCCAGTCTGGGTCAATTAATTAATGGAGGTAAAATAATACAGTTATATCATCTAAAAATCAATATCACAGTTAATTGTTAGTTGCTAGTTTAACCCTCCTGTTGTCCTTGAGTCAAGGAAGGAAGGGAGGGAGGAAGGAGGGAGGGAAAGAAGAAGGAAGGAGGGAGGGAGGAAGGAAAGGAGGGAGCAAAGAAAGAGAGAAGGAGGGAATTAAGGAAAGGAGGGAAGGAGGGAGGAAAGGAAAGAAGGAAGGAAGGAAGGAAAGGAGGAAGGAAGGAAGGGGGGAAGGTGGTATGTTGTATGAGGCGGAGTCATGGACGGACGTATGGGTGGGACCAACGGCGGAGCGGGGAGGCTGCGATTGGTTGCGAGGGCTGTATCTCGAGGACATTGGTCAATCAACCTGTCAATCAGGACGTAGCCACGCCCTAATGCATACCCTGCTTTATCGTCACATATAAAATCAGGGAGGCCAAAATGTCCCAAATGAACATCATACTGCATTGAAGAAGGCTTTAAACTAGCGATTGAGACCATAAACACATTTTGAAAACGTTTACTGAGGTTAGAAATCAAGTGAGAAGTTGGTGAATTCTCCATTGACTTGTATAGAGACGGTCGCCCCCTGGTGGCCTTTTGATAGAATGCAGTTCTAAGTTACTTCCACGTTGGCCTCATTTCAGAGGACAGGAACTCCCCGCCTGGTCACAACAGTCAGGGCGTATGTCTTGTAATACAGGTTCAAACAAAAACAGACTGGCCGTAATCTTTATAATATGGGAGCATATCAAACAAGTGAGATAATATAACTTAAATCTAATGTAAATAATATGGTTGATGAGAGCACATAACTTAACAAACACCTTTTTTGCTACTTTTTTCCTTGTAAATTTACAACTTTAATATCAGAAATTCAGAGTTTTTCTTCTCACCCCCCTCTCCTCCAAGTCAGTTTGTTAGTTTTTTACATATTTAGCCCTTATACGACGTCATACCTTCCTCACAGTGAACATTTTAGTTATTTATACTGAAAAATAAACTGCTTTAAGCTTTATGAGTTATATTTACTTACCGTATTCAGTCGTTAACTTTTCTCCACATGCACTCAGTGGGCTTCAGCTGCTGTCATCCTTGGTTCGTGGTCCAAAATCTGTTGGAGGTAGACCACTGCCTGCTTTAGACGTTGGTGCTGGAGACCAGTTGAGTTGGATCAGACACCAGATGTTTGATTGGGGTCTTCCTTGGACTCCTATTCCTTTTTTTCCAAGCAGAATAGGTGATGCTTTTCTTCCCAATTTGCTGTCTAGATGAAGAAGAGCAGAAGGTGGATTGAAGATGGCGTGGACTTAGAGGTGGGGCGAATCTTTGACTTTTTTGGGGCATCCTTTGAGTAAGTGTGTCTTGTTAGATATGTAGAGAGATTCATGTTGGATAGGTCAAGGAACCAGGAGAGTGATGTTGATTGTAGAGACAGGGGGACAGTATTCAGAGTATGTAAGGGCCGGTGGACTTCACTTACTGTACTTACAAACTTCCCAATGCATGGATTTATGAGTAAAGAGCCTATTTGTACTACTGTAGAAGTTTGATAACAATCCAGCATTATTAGTGGGGTCATTTACTAGATACACTGGTGGTCCCGTTAGCGCCTGTACTAAACCATTCGGCTGATGGCTCTAACTCCACCAGTTTTGTCATGGTCGAAATTACGCCCAACCATCGCTTTAAGTCTGCTCAGTTGGAGGTGGACGATAGTTTTAGGCGCCAGATTTTGCAGTATTGGTCCAAATTTGCCAAGTCTTCAGTACGCAGTCTCAAAAAGCTCTCTTATGTAAATCCACCTGCACATTTTCATGAATAAAAACACTCCACAACTGTCAAACTGTGTGTTATCTTCTTCACATTTGAGCCTCGTGCCCTCAGACTTTACACACAACGACACAAGCAGTTACATGTTACTGAAAAACATGTTTCAATCTTTACTATCCTTAAAGACCTTCTGCTCTTTCATACAAAAACTTTGAGAGGTGTCCTGTCTGGAAACAGCTTACTTATACATGTAGTCTCTGCGGTTCAGGAGCTTTTTTTTTATATTTCTGTATTTAACTTGGGTCATTTTTTATCTCTGAAATAGGTAATGGAGTGGAAGAGGTTAATTCACAGTACTTCTTTACTCTTTATGTCACTCAATCATCTATAGAAAGCTCCAGAAACTCCTCAGTTGTGGTCAAGCTGGTGGTTTTTAAACGTTTATTCACTGCTACTCAAAGACGAGGCTTCTTTCCTTTCCTAAGTGGCTTCCAACAAATGTCCTCCTCCTCTCTTAAGAGACTGGAGGAAAACATGGCTGTTGTTTGCTCAAGGGCAAATAATGAAAAAGAATCATACTCCCCACCCCCCACCCCCTTTTAGTGTGTGAGTTGTGTAAAAGGGAATCATTTCTATGGGGTATAGGTTTTATAAAAAAAATAAAAAAATAAAAGTTGCATTTTTATGATTTTCTTAACACCAGTCTGCTGGTTCAATGTCCATTAACAGGGCAGGCTGAAATGTATTTCTGATGCATTAAGTGGCATTAAGAAATGGAAACCATTCGCTCAAGGTTCAAGGGAGAAGGTCTTACAAAAACTGATTGTCTGCTTTCATGTGGAAGCCGCGGCAAACAACACTATCCTCTGTGCCCTTGGATTGAATATTTACTTAAGTGAATTCTTTTTCATTTTTCATTCTTGCATTCATATGATCATAATGCGTGATAGAAGTGTCATAGCGATCCTTCACTCACTTGAAGCCTTTGTGGTGGAGCTTCTTAAGCAAACGTCTGGGCCTTATTGGTCAACTTACCTGCTACCAACAAGAAAAAAAGAAAGAAGAAAGACTGGACTGTGTACCAGCGTTTTCTCTCTGAAGGTTTCTGCTTTGTGTTAAAGATTTATGTCTCCGAAATCCTTCTGCTCCGACTATCTTTGATTTGTTAAGTTATATGAATGGCAGCACGGTGCACTTTTCTTTTCTATTTCAAGAATAGGAGGATTAAAGGTGGATTATTCAGAGAGGTCTTAAATGCGTTCATTCATTAATTCATTCATTATCTATCTGTTCTGCTAATGGGATGCTTGCTCCTCACTCAGAACTGTCACCGCCTGGCTCTAGACTGAGGCACGCAGGTATTCAATAGTGGAAAAGTAAATATATTTAAAACTAAACACTCACAGTATAGTAGGTAGTAGTTAGTCTGTAAAATCATGTCATTTAACGAGTGGACGAGTGAATGTTTGGTGTGTTTTATGGTGCAATAAAGTAAAAGAACCAATATACAGTAAGCAGTGTGTGTTAAGAAGAGAGTATCAGTGTCTCCATACATTTACTGATCAATGTGTCCCATCCTGCTGATCATCAACCCTGCAAAGAAAACACAGGAAAACATAAATAGACAATAAAAAAATAGATGCTAAAAAAATACCTGCTAAAATATAACAGTAGCTCTTGTATGTGAATAAGTATCATGAAGATAATGAGTGAGTAAACGAAAATGAACCAAAACAATTTAATAATAATAATTATACATGAAGCATCAGCATCATCAGCCCTCAAGATCACAACTTTCGGCTCCATCATGTGATGCAAACTGGACTAAAAAAGCATTTTTCCTGCACACAATAATTGGAAAAAGCGGTTGTAAAATGATGAATAGGCCAAAGAAATTATATATTATCTGTGTTTGATCCATTGTCACTGAATTAACCTGCTAAAATATAACAGTCGCTCCTGCATGTGAATAAGTATGAGTGAAGATAATGAGTAAAATGATGAATACTGTAGGTCTATGTTTTTTCTTAAGAGTCATAAACCTCAAAGAAAATATATATTATCTGTATTTGATCCATTGTCATTGAATCAACCTGCTAAAATATAACAGTAGCTCCTGCATGTGAATAAGTATGAGTGAAGATAATGAGTGAGTAAATACAAATTAGCTAAAACATTAAAAAAAAAAAATTATTATACATGAAGCATCATCAGCCCTCAAGATCACAACTTTCGGCTACATCATGTGATGCAAACTGGAGTAAAAAAGCATTTTTCCTGCACACAATAATTGGAAAAAGCTTTTGTAATATGATGAATAGACCAAATAAAATATATATTATCTGTATTTGATCCATTGTCACTGAATTAACCAGTAGCTCCTGCATGTGAATAAGTATGAGTGAAGATAATGAGTGAGTAAACAGAAACTAACCAAAACATTAAAACCTAATAATAATGATATATGAGAGTGAGGTGGAGCCCAATACCAAACTTCCGAACTTCCAGCTCCGTCACATGATGCAAACTGAAATAAAAAGCTTTTTTCTCCCATCTCTGAATGTCTGGGACTTTCATACTTGACTCTGCTCACGTGTCAGGCTTCCTGTGTCACATTGTCCTTACCACTAGGCATGGGATGATAACCGTGTTCAAGGTATACCACGATATGAAAAAGCCACGATAACTGAAACCGCAAAATTATGTCATACCGTTCCTAAGGTATGAGCTGTTTTTTGTCTGGTCAAAGACAGGAAGTGGAGAGGTCAGAAATCCCTCAGGTGATGCAGCTTTATTTTTCTTATATTATCAGTATTTGATCCATTATAATTAGCTTCCACTCTCATTACTAAAAACAGTGGACACACTATCAGAAAACATATTTAAACAATACTAAATATGAGTGTGAAGAGTAATTATTCCCTCTGAAATGAACCAGGAGCTGCGTTAGTGTTCATTAGCCTCCTGCCTGTCCCATCGTGGCTCCTCTCATTCAAAGAGAAGCAGCAGCAGCAGCAGCAGGAAGGAGAAGAAGAAGAAGAGCTCATTAAAGCGCCAACGTTTTGTTGAAGCAGAGAAGAGAGAAAAGGAGTCTTCATTTCAGAGGAGGTGGAGAAAAATATGTACTGTATATAGGAAGAAAATAAAGAGAGCAAGAGTGTGAATGAGGCCAGGTGAAGGTTGTGATCTTTACAGGAAGTGGATGGTTGATATTTTAATTTGACAGATCATCAGAATCATCATTTTAATTATCTTTCTTTACTTTATTCTTTATTATTTTGGTATTTTGGTTTATAAAAGTAGAAAAAACTATGTAGCTCCCAATGCAGATAAATGATGTTTTATTGTGTCCATGTGGTGTAATTTAAATTTAAAGGGTTAAAATGTGAAAATAAACATATGAATAACTTCACACATTCTTTTTTTGTGGACCCAGCATCAAATTTCTGCTTTTAATCCATTTAGAGAGAATATATTAGAGGATTATGGTAAAAATGTCTAAGTGGTGTAACCATAAAAACTTTGGAAGGAAGGAAGGAAGGAAGGAAGGAAAGAATGAGGGAATTGAAGGAAGGAAGGAAGGAAGGAAGGAAGGAAGGAAGGAGAATATATTACAGGATTATGGCAAAAATGTCTAAGTGGTGTAACCATAAAAACTTTGTACCAAATAATTCAACTTGCTTAAAAACAGTAAATAGTCAATAAAACACCATATCAACTAGTTTAGCATGATCTTACATTATAACTTTTATATTAAATAAAGATAATGTAATACAATTGTTCTAAATATTAACATTATTTAATATTTATCATTCTACTTACATTTGACATTTTCAGGGGCATTCAGTCTTACTTTTGGTAAAAAATGAAAATCAACAAAAATACTAAATGTACATTTTAACAAACCTGATGCTATTTTTTAACATATTTTTTAATTGCTCATCTTGCCAACACTTTTATAGCTGCATTATGAAAGTAAAGTAACTAGTAGGCTAATATAACACATTAAGTAAAAAGCATTTCAACTATTTAGATTTGAATTGTGGAGCTAGGCTTCACAAACTGTGTTTCAAGATTTCTGTGTTCAGGATTTAGTGATTAGCATAAACCCGCCCCTGCTGCTGTAGAGGTATAAATACATTCAGCACACACTACTACTACTACAGGCTACAGTTAGCCAGTTAGCTGAGTTAGCCGCTGAGCTAGTAGCTGAGCTAGCAGCTGAGCTAGCAGCAGAAAGCTCTCAAACGTAGCGTCCATGTTTCTGGTAGAGGTGGTGACTTTGATTGACAGGTGACACTCAATAGGGGGCGGGGCTTCAGCGGACTCGGAGGCCACGCCCACAGCGTTTGGGAGCAGAGAAAGAGGCTGATTTTTACACAACTTTGAAGCCTAATTTCATATATTTGGTGATTTTTTAATCATTCAAATTTGGCAGGGTGGTTAACAACACACTTTTCTGTGGTATGTCAAACTCAGAACACATATTTATTCTTACTTTACACAGAGTTTTAAGTTACAACACAAACAGCCTCAGAGACCTCCCAGTTTTATTCAGACCAACAAATAAAAAGATGCAATTAAATCCACAAAGAATAACCACAGCAGCTATTTACCTTGG
>JAJDFG010000788.1:15000-57500 GCA_021039105.1 Scomber colias
CGATGCAACATGTAGTGTTCCCAAATCTCCCATAAACAAGGTTTTTGACCTGTCGCTCTCTTGCTGTCCTTGTCGAGACAATGATTGACTAATGATTGAGCTGTCCTATTTCTCTTCCCGATATGCTAAAAGGAACCCAGTAATATACCAGGAGGTACCTCTGTGAGTTAGTCGACTATGAGCTGCTAGAGTAGAGGGCCTCACCATGGACCTGTACAAAGCAGCTTTTCTCCTGGGAGCACTGATCTGCACTGGTAAGATACAAAAATGTCTGAATGATAAATGTGAATTGTTCTGAATGTATATTATTGCCATAAAATGAAGAATGAAGAAAAAAAAAAGTGAGACAGACACTCAAGGTGATGAAATGTCTCGGTTAAATGCTCTTCATATTATTAATTAATTACACATAACATCTTGTTGTGTCACACACTGAAAACTCAAAGACACAAAAGCAGTTTTTAGAAAACCCAGTTGAACAGATTTTTCTACCATTGTGTTTAACATACAAACGGCTGTAAGAAACAATCATCATACTGCAATATGAACTTATTTCTCCTCAAAACATTATTAGTTATGTCATTAATGTTATCTGTAAAAGAACTATTGTGTAAGACTAAAACTATTTTTCCTTTAAAACGAACTGAACTTTTACTCGGGTACAATCTTTACACAAGCTTTCAAAAGGACAGATACAAACATGAATTCAATAGTTTCATCTATTAAAACTGAACACAGGCCAAATTGGGTGCAGAAACAGAAAACAATTATATGAAGTCACAATCGAGCTGTAAAAACTTGGAATGATAGAATAAAACTTTGTGAGATATAATAAAAAATGTTTCTCAGGTAAAAATGACAAAATACTTCAAAATTAAGAATTTGAAAAAAATCTCATAATATCATGCAATGTCATTTTTTATGGGTTTTATATATGCATGTTTTATGTATATACTGTATATGTATGCATGTATGTATAAGTATATGTACTTTTAAGTGTTTCTCAAGACGTTTTGTAAATCTAATTAGTTTAAATGTGATTAACTGACCAATGTAACCTGCCTCTAATTTAACTTGCTTGGTCAGGATGTCAAATTCCGCATCCTCGTCTACTAACATCAATTTTGGTTACCCACAGGGTTCAACTCTTACTGTAGGTCCTCCTCTTTTTGCACATTCCTTCACCTGAATCTACAGTATACGACTTAGTGGAGACCAAAAACAGAGCTTAAGGCAGAGAGAATATAGGACTTATATTCACCAAGGGGACACAAACATGACTCCAAATGAATGTTAATGGGTGTAAATAACATGTTTGCCAATAAAATCCTAAAATGTCTTGATAAAGTGTATCACAGCTTTGTTATCAGTTTGTTTTTGGGCAAAAAAAACCCAAACTTACTGCAGGTTGAATCATGCAATATTGGTTGTTCCACTTGAGCCACCAATGCATTTCAAGGCCTATCCATAAAATGTTCAATCTTTCTTTATACTTGACTATTAATTGATGGAAAATTATGCCGTATCTGCTGTTTTACCTCATTTTTAGACCAAGATTCCTCAAACTCTACATACAGTACACTTTGACCAGCTTCTGTACTCATTTGAATGTGCATTCTGTTTTTTTGGTCTTTGTAGCTATATGACTCATTATTTAAAGTTCAGGGTTGCAATGCAAAAAAAAAAATAAGTCAAGTCAAATTGGTCAATACTTGTTTCCCAGCACATTATTACATCACTGTTAATCATAAATTATGCCAAACAACATCTCACTGTTACTCCGTTCACCATCAGTTTTTTTCAGACCAATCAATCCAGCTGTGGTTTTAAAATCTCACCACTACAAGAAATTTGGTTAATTCAGTTAACTCAAGCTGGTTTCTCATACAGTTGTAAAGTATGTGTCAAGCTGTGTTTATGCCATCTTTCCTTTTCAACACTTCAATTATTAAGTTTTGAATGTCCTGTCAATAACAAGATGATCTTTCCAGTCTAAAATAGTTTCTCTACTCTCAGAGAACCATAGTTACATATATGACCCTCCATTTCTCTTCTAATGTCATTCCTTTAAACTGTTAACTTGACAATTTCCATTAATTACTTGATTAATTATTTCGTTGTTTGACACATTAAACCATCTTGAAACCCAGATTTGAGCATGTATGACATTAGTTCATACAGATAATGATAATTAATGTGCTACACACACACACACACACACACACACACACACACACACACACACACACACACACACTATATTTGACAGTTAACACATGATTTTGTCTGTGATTCCAGTTAGTGGTTCTGAGGTGGACGGCTATGCCAAAACTGAAGGAGCATGGGTCTTGTCACTGAAGAAAAGAATGTACACTGTGGACACTGCGGCTGAGTGTGCCGTCAAATGTAACATTGAGACAACCTTCACATGCAGGTATGTTAAAATCCAACTTATATTTAACTTAGACTAAATGATGAATTGTTTAAAAAGGGAAAAACTCCTATTGCAAATTCTCAAAACACCACTTAAAGACTGTGTAAAGTGAATTCAGACATTTTCTTCTAAACAACTGTGTTCAGGATTTAGTGATTAGCATAAACCCGCCCCTGCTGCTGTAGAGGTAGAAATACATTCAGCACACACTACTACTACTACAGTCTACAGTTAGCCAGTTAGCTGAGTTAGCCGCCGACCTAGCAGCAGAAAGCTCTCACACCTAGCATCCATGTTTCGGGTAGAGGTGATGACTTTGATTGACAGTGACACTTGGTAGGGGGCGGGCACTCCCACAGCATTTGGGAGCAGAGAAAGAGGCTGATTTTTACACAACTTTGAAGCCGAATTTAATATATTTGGCGAACTCATGCTTTTCAGGACTTTCATTTCATCAACCACTTATACATGGTTATGATGTCAGATGTCGATATTAAACATGGTCAAAGTTTCTAAACTTAAATGTATTTGAAAATGCTTCCTGAAAGGCTTAAGTTACGGGGTCAGCCTGCTCTAAATTTGTAATTTGCAATGTTACGCCTGCTTCCCCATTAAACTGACGTCAGATCGTTCCTGCCACCATCCGCTCCACTGTCTTTGTTTCTAAGGTTGTTCACGTTGAACACTCGCATGAATAGGAATGTGTCGGATTAGTTTATATTTTGAGCGAAGAACAGTAAAAAGTAGTAAAGTTGGACTGCTATCGTATGTTTATGTAGCTATTGTTGTTTACCGGGCGGGACTTAACCAATCAGAACAGAGTGGACTCCTTGGGTTGGGGGGGGGGGGGGGGGGGGGCTTAAAGAGACAGGAGCTACTTCAGACTGAACTGAAGGGCTGCTAAGGTCAGTATTAAATAACGAGTTTCTTGAATTGCTAACCATGCAAAGACATTCAAGTAGAGCCCCAGAATATAAATATACAGCTGGAAATGTGCATGTCATGTCCTCTTTAATTGTTCCAACATTACATCTTGACTTGGCATCTGAACCTGACCCCAGATGTGTTTTTTTCCACAGGTCTTTCATGTATATTCAGAAGGACCAGGAGTGCTGGACAGCAGCAGCAAACTCTAAATCAGAGATACTCCTGCGCAGAACCAGTGCAGCTTTATATGAAAAAAAAGGCAAGTCTTTTTGTCTATTTGTAAGACTGAAGCCTGTCTTATTGTATTTTGGTGGACTCTCTTTGTCTGACAAATGAATTGAAATATTAAAAAAAGCATTTTAGTTATTATTAAAATGTTCTTTGGGCTTTTTACATTGTGGTTAATGTTTAACCTTTGTTGCATGATTAGTATTGATGTGAGTGTCTCACACGACTGAAATGTCACTTTAGTCGAATCAGATAAATTACGATCTGTTTGTGAACATCTCAACAAACATTCCAGTTAAACAGCGAGTTGATTCTGACAAAGTTCTTGGTTTTATCTTGTCCAGAATACCTCCTGGAGTGTGTGAATGGAATAGGAACAGATTACAGAGGAACGAAGACCAAAACGAAATCAGGAAAGACATGTCAGGATTGGACAGCCAAATTCCCACACAGGCCCAAGTATGTATTCACACACTGTCGATTCATTTAAAAAGGTATCACGTCCTATCTCTTTACAGCACTTCATATACATTTTCTCCATGTCTCTGCTGTAGCATGACACCACTGACCCATCCCCGAGCAGACCTGGAGTCCAACTTCTGCAGAAACCCTGATTCAGACAGTGGAGGACCCTGGTGTTACACAACCGACCCAAACACCCGCTGGGAGAGCTGCAGTGTGCCCAGCTGCACTGGTAACGTCACACATCTGCTGTTCACTTGAAGCCATTCTAATCACCATTTTTATGATAATAAATAATAAGAAGTCAAATATGCAGCACACAGTAACACATTCACTAATATATTCATACCTACTGCACACATATGATGTAAATGAACATACAGACTGATACAACAGAAAGCAGAAAGCATGATGTTTGCACATGTTGCTTTACAGAGGAGTGTATACACTGCAGTGGTGAGGACTACAGAGGGAAAATCTCCACCACTGAAAACGGTTACACATGTCAGCGCTGGGACTCCCAGAAACCTAACAACCACGGCTACATCCCCTCAGCGTAAGACTACAAAAACACTCATTCATTCATTCATAAAGCAAACACAAGCAGGAGATCATAAGATGTCAACAAGCTAAACACTGCTCTCACAGATAAGTTTAAAGACCATGTAAAGTGAATTCAGACATTTTCTTCTAAACATATCAAATAGGTCATAAATATATTTCTAAAAAAAGGTGTAAAAAGCATTTCAACCATTTAGATTTGAATTGTGGAGCTAGGCTTCACAAACTGTTTCAGAATTTCTCTTCAGGATTTATTGGGCTGAAAATGATTAGCATAAACCCGCCCCTGCTGCTGTAGAGGTATAAATACATTCAGCACACACTACTACTACTACAGTCTACAGTTAGACAGTCCATGTTTCTGGTAGATGTGGTGACTTTGATTGACAGGTGACACTTGGTAGGGGGCGGGGCTTCAGTGAACTTGGCAGGCACTCCCACAGCGTTTGGGAGCAGAGAAAGAGGCTGATTTTTACACAACTTTGAAGCCTAATTTAATATATTTGGCGATTTTTTTAATCATTCAAATTTGGCAGGGTGGTTAACAACACACTTTTCTGTGGTATGTCAAACTCACAACACATATTTGTTCTTACTTTATACGGACTTTAAGCATTGTGTTTATGCTTTCTCCAGTCTTCCAGATAAGTATCTTGAAGAGAATTTCTGCAGGAACCCCGATGGAGACCCTCGTCCATGGTGCTTCACCACCAGTCCATCCAAACGATGGGACTTCTGCTCCATACCTCGCTGCGGTAAGTGCCTCTGTATTAATTTGTTTCCTCTGCTGCTCCTCCATCCTGACATTATAATCATTATACCTGTCTGAACTTTGACTGCTGTGATCAGAAACACTTCATTCACCAGTGTTTTAAGACGTGTCTTTGCTGTGTAGGTGCAGGAAATGTAACTAAACCAAACAGATTTTTTAGATTTGCAGAAAATGTCTACAATCAAACATTGCAGGTTTAATCTCTCATGTGATTATACCTGTCGAATGACACATCAGCAAGATTTGATTACCAAGATATAATTTTCTGCTATAAGAACTTAGATGTGGTGGACTGACGCTGTACCAAAATACTATGGAGGTTTTAATTTATTATTTTAATATTGTTATAACATTATTATTTTGCACAATTTAAATTCAGATTCAGATTCAGATTACTCCATTTATCCCAGATTAAATGTGCTAGTCTTTCTGTCATTTATCTGGGTCCAAAGCACATTAATTGATTATTCAGATTACTAGAACGTACTGTTATCCAGGTACTGACATACATTTTATGCCACATAAATAAATGTGGGTTTATTTCCCCTGCTGGTTTTTCATCATTCTTTGAGCAGTAAACATATCTTAAATTGCTAAATTAAATTATGTGGTATTAAAAATGTCTTCAATTCAATCAACACTGCAGAAACTCTGTAGCAGATCAATTACAATACATTGTAGTAATCATATAAGACGGTATAATGTTGCCCTAATTGTAGTTTAAAAGTAACAAACTTCCCGCTGAGAACAGAAATGGTCCCCTCAGATTACATCAATATCGTCATTTCAAAAACACCGGCGCTGCTTAACATATTCTTATGGTCATTCAAGATACAACAACATCTCTTCTTCTGTCCTCAGCATCGGAGCCTCCCACCATCGTCCCAGAGCTGACCTGCGCCACCGGTGAAGGCGGAGCTTACCGGGGCACGGTCTCTGTCACAGAGTCTGGCAAAACATGCCAAGTGTGGGCCGCTCAAACGCCACACAAACACAACCGAACCCCTGATAACTACCCCTGCAAGTAAGAGCTAAGACTTCTTAACTTTACATAGGGAGAGTGAGGAGGCTTTCAGAGTCAGACATACAGGGAAAAGGCTTTACTCCAATAGAATGAGTGCAGAATTTAAATTGGAGAGATTATTTGGTTTTACATGTTGTAGTTTGCTCAAATTTTGTTGAGTATAAATTGTGATGTCACACACTCACACTAGATTAATAATTGTTTGTTGCATCAACAACTAATCTAATCATAATGTGAAACTCCCAACAATTAACCCCAATGTCTACCATACACTATCTACCAAACAGCTGACAGACAAAGTTAGGGACCAGCTGGTGAAAAAGTGGGACATGTTGTTGGAAACCAAACCAGAGCAAATATTGGACTTAAGTTCATCAGGTTGCCATAAACAGGGCTCCACATTAATGCTGATCTTGCTCCATGTCAATGGACAGGATGTGTACATAGGCCACTGTCTGCTGATACAACTTTTTAAAGCAATATCTACACTGCTGTGCAGGTTTTTCAGCTTGTGGTGGAGTTCTTCTGCCCCCAAGTGGCCAAAAAATGAATTGAATGCAGCTTTAATTTACAGAAAGGCAACTTTGATGTATTTTTAAAAAGTAATTATGATGCATTCATTTATAATTTGTGATTATTCTTTACTTGTCAGAGGCCTAGATAACAACTACTGCCGTAACCCTGACAACGAGAGGATGCCCTGGTGTTACACCACTGATCCTAATACTCGGTGGGAGTACTGCACGGTGCCAAGCTGTGGGGATGCACCCAGACCAGGTACTGTGTAACAAAGGCCATGATGTACCACAAAGTAGCACTTAGTCAGGTACAATAACATGATTTAAACACTTGTTAAGCTGTGCCTGCAAGCGAGCATACCCTTTAAAGACAGATAAAACTTGCAATTGAAGGGTTTCAAAGTGAATGAAGAAATTAAACTTTACCTTTTACAATGATCGTGGTGATGCTTTTAGAGTACAAGAGAGAAAGACATAGCAACCAGGTCTTGAGTCTAAATCTATCTCCTACTAGTACTATCATCACATGAAAATGCATCAGTGAAACAAGCCTGATTATCCGTCTCCTGCTGCAGGTGCGCCAGTGGTTCCCACAGAGGAGGAAGACTGTTACGAGGGGGATGGAACGACTTACCGTGGCATAACATCGGAGACCATCAGCGGAAAGAAATGTCAATCCTGGAGCTCCATGACTCCTCATACCCATAAAAAAACTCCACAGGCTTTCCCCACTGCGTGAGTCACTTACTGGTTACTCATTTTTATAGTAAAAAAGCAGCTGTTTTTGAAGGGTGATGCAGACATTTTATCATTAAAGCTGTCAGGACATTTTCATGGC
This sequence comes from Scomber colias, assembly GCA_021039105.1. Classification (NCBI taxonomy): domain Eukaryota; kingdom Metazoa; phylum Chordata; class Actinopteri; order Scombriformes; family Scombridae; genus Scomber; species Scomber colias. The sequence continues at coordinate 22,765 of JAJDFG010000788.1, forward strand.
AATAAATTGATGAATGTTTCCACAGAGACAGATTACACCCCTTAGATGGCCTGACACTTTTTATTCTCTCAGTGCTTCTAAGATGCAGAGTAACAAAATATATTTAGTTTGGCTCCACCATATTGCCACAAGCACACTTAGCTAGACTTGCACCATATAGCCATACATTGCAAGTCCTGAACATGAACTCAGGAATCAGAATCAACCTGAAGCATTGTTTAACTGCTCAACACCATTGTAAAATATGTAAGAATATATCCTATTAGCCAAACAGAAGATAAGAAAACAGTTATGCCATGCTAACGTTAAGTCATGCTTTCAAAATGATATAGTGCCACTGACAGTATTGTGAACAATGAAGTTGAAGTGCACTCTGCTGGACAAACTGACCATGTCTAAATCACCCCTGTATGCTGATACGATAAACCTGTGAAAAGCTCATATCAGCTGATAATAAATGTGTCGGGCACTAGACAACAGACAAACGTACTCCTTTGTGTCATTGTTGTACCCTACTGTTATATCCTTATCCTCTAATATCAAGGTATTCCCTGCATGTCAAAATGAAATATTTGATTTTGTCCAGCAATACACATTCATATAATAATTATTGAAAAAGTGCCATATCTTTACTAACTCTTACCTATACAGCATATCTGTGCAAAATAAGGTAGATAACTTAAGATGAGTGCAGTGAATTATAATCCTACAGTCGAGCTTGTGAGCATAACAGTACAAAATGTGCATACGTTTTCAAGTCTTCAAATTTCAGCTCTTCTCTTTCAACAGGGACCTTAGGAAGAATATGTGCAGGAACCCCGATGGAGACCGAGCCCCCTGGTGTTACACTATGGATCCCAGAGTCCGATGGGAGTACTGCAGTGTGCAGAAATGTCGTCCTTCATCAGAAGTGTCACCCACCAGCCCTCCCAGACCCGAGATTCCCTCCACCGCCACCCAGACCCCACCAGAGAGAGGTGACTCATCTAATACTTTAAATCCGGCTTTTGAGCTTTGCGTTTGTGCTCTTGGTTCAGTGTCTTATTTCTCGGTTACTGTATTAGACTGCAAGATCGGGAATGGAGTTACATACCGTGGCCCAACCTCCATCACCACACCGGGTGTGACCTGCCAGGCCTGGAGTGCTCAGACCCCCCACCGACACAACAGCTTCACCCCACGGAGTCACCCCGACAAGGGCCTGGAGGCCAATGTAAGTGTGTTTATTCCTGTATGAACCATTTTGAGCTTTAGACTTTTGGCATGAGGACATTTCTTTCTGGAAATGTGAACAATTCATAATATTATTTTCTAGGTTACAATTCTCTTTGTTTCATTGTCAGAACTGCAGAAACCCGGACGGTGATGTGAACGGACCGTGGTGCTACACTACTGACCCAAGCAAGAAATGGGACTACTGTCAGATCCAAGACTGTCGTATGTGAACTCTCTTTGTGTGTGAAAAACTACAAGTAATTATTTACCTTTTCAAACACTCTGCATGGCCTGGTCAGGCAATGTGTTGGTCCAAATTTGTCCAGAGTGAAATATGGCACAGGAAGTAGAGCGGTTATCCACCGATTGTAAGATCCAAGGTTCGATTCTTGGCTCCTCAGTCCATATGTTAATGTGTTCTTGGGCAAGATACATACAAATATATACATACATATATGCAGCTTGAGTAGATGAGGAGCAGGTGAGTATGATTGACTGACTGGGAGTGGAATGTGACACAGGTGAATGGAGGTGGAAGCCAGCAACCAGAGAGTAGAGAAGTATCCGCCCACACCAGCAGCCTGACTAATGCACAGAGTCTGACAAGGACACAGAAACAAAGGGGGAAGGGGAAACACAAGAAAACACTAGGAAATGTCAGATGTGGAGGGAGCATCCATGACACTATAAGTTTGCTTTACTCGACCAGATTCTCGAGAAAGACTAAACCAATCATCCAGTCCTAACTAAGAGCTTCATCATGTGTTGTAATGTCTGTTTCATTTCTCTTGTGTGAAATTTATCAAATAATTTCCCTTGTAACAGCACAAGACTGGAAGTGTGGAACGCCATTCACCAAACCGAAGCGCTGTTTCGGGCGTGTTGTAGGAGGCTGCGTATCCAAACCTCACTCATGGCCCTGGCAAATCAGCCTCCGGACCAGGTTAGTAGAACAACTATGTTGGATGAGATTGGTGGAACTCATAGAAATCAAGATTCTGCATCTGAGGGGGGGGTTATCCTTAAATTTCAAAATATTGAAACTACTTAAATACACTTCTTTCTGTCTCTTTTTAGGAGTTCAGGGGTCCATTTCTGTGGAGGAACTCTGATTCACCCTCAGTGGGTCCTCACTGCCCGTCACTGCCTGGAGAGGTCAGAGAGACTACTAAAAACACCTGAAGACCAAATTATCTCATAACACAAACACTCAATTAAATACGTCTCTAAATGTTTGTACTGTAGTTCCTCGCGACACTCATTCTACAAGGTGCTTCTGGGGACCCACACAGAGTTAGCTCGGGAGTCATCCAAACAGGAGAGGTTACTGCAGAAAATGGTGATGGGACCCAATAGAGCCGATATCGCTTTGCTCAAACTGGAGACGTGAGTACTGCACGCATCATGCTGCTAACGCTGCTAATGCAAATACTGATGAAACTGGATAAATACTTTTCATACTCACTATTGATACCATAGATACTTGTATTAGTATGTTGCAAGTGTTTTAACAAATACTAAACACATCTCGCCAACCACAACTAACGATATCTATCGATCTATCTATATATCTATCTAAAGACAAACAATAGAAACAAAATACAGAAATATGGCAGTGGGCTTAATTTGCATGCTTGCTTCCTTTTTATTTAAGTGTAAACTATATGTGGACCATTGCTCATCAGTTTAATAACTTGCGATGGACATTTGTCATTATGTTTGATATTTTAAAAGGTAAATTGATCATTAAAAATAATCATTAGTTGCAGACCAGATAATGAAACATTTAAAATCTTGTGTATTTATATTTTCTTTATGTTTTTGTGTTCAGGCCTGTACAAATAAATGACAAAGTCCTGCCAGCTTGTCTGCCAGAGAAAGACGTTGTTGTTGCCAGTGGAACAGAGTGTTACGTTACTGGATGGGGTGAGACTCAAGGTACGTCACATGAAATTTTGGATGGTCCGTATACTCTAAAGGGCCGTTTGGGTGGTGTAACAGACAAAAAGGAAGTGTACCTTTAGTTATTTAGAAGATATCTTACTATAACACAATATTTGATATTTGACTCTATCTGTTTAAGGACATTTGTGAAAACCAATCCAACACAAAGTGTTTGAAGATCATAAACAGTAATATGGGACCTCTCCTCAAATGAGAGGAATCCTATACTGATGATGGTGATAATGAGGATGAGGAGGATGGGTGGATAACTGGAGCTCGGTGTGTTGCAGGTACGGGAGGTGACGGCTTCCTGAAGGAAACCGGTTTCCCCGTGATTGAGAACAAGGTCTGTAATCGTCCGTCCTACCTAGACAACAAAGTTAAAGAACACGAGATGTGTGCCGGAAACATCGAGGGAGGATCAGACAGCTGCCAGGTAAAGTCTGAAGAAAATGTTTTTGTTTTTTTTTTAAATGGCATGGAAACTATATAGCATTGTACATTGCCAACCAAATGATTTGGCATGAAAACAAAAGCAAATGTACCTGCAATGAAGCCGTTTTCTGCCCTTCCAGTGACTCAGGAGTCAAAGAAAGTGACCCACGTGTGTCATTAGTAGTCTGAAGGCCTAATCAGGCATTAATGGGCGTTAGTCATGGCCGCAGCCCAGCAAGACAAGAAAAAAAACACTCTTAAAAAGGGCCAAGAACCTACTGTATTTAATACAAAAGACTATAGATTATACTAAAGCAATACAAAAAAAGGTCAGTAGGTGGCAATAGTACTCCAAAGTAGAAAAAGATTTGATTAGTAGGCTTACCATTGACTTAAGGGCATGAGCAAGGACATTTATTCACTTTTGTCAAACACAAGTGCAAAATATGCACTATTTATACAGAATTTTATGTTATAAAAAGTGACGATATTGATGTTATTCAGGTTCTTGTCCAACCTGGTCTAGGCAGACTGAGAATCATCTTAAAAGTCATTCTTCTACATGTGAGTTTTTATGTTTTTTTCTCCCTGCAGGGTGACAGCGGTGGTCCTCTAGTGTGTTACTCCCAGAACAGGTACATCATACAGGGTGTCACGTCCTGGGGTTTGGGATGCGCCAGGGCCATGAAACCTGGCGTCTACGCGCGAGTCTCCAAGTTCGTCGACTGGATTGACGAAACCATCAAAGCCGGTTAACGTCTCAAAAAAAAGTGGTTCCTTTTTTTTTTTTCCTTTTTAAAAGATATTTCCACACGTATGTACTGTTCTGCTCTAACATGACTACTTTAGTTTGTAACTTGGTGTTATTGAAGTCAACAGGTGCTACAGCATCGTAAATCAGAGCACAATAAGCAGAGCATAGTTTGGGTTTGGGGATTTAAATGTGTGTTTTCTGTAAGAGCTGAAAAATAAAACCTAATACAAACAAGATTAAGATGTTGTCATTCATAGAAACTATATCAAAAACCAACTTGCTTTCTATTTTTTTTTTTTTTTAAACAGAGACATTACATTACAGTGAATAAAATGTATCCACACACTGTTTTCTAAAGAGCTTTCAGGAGCAACTCTGGAAGAGAGATCTTAGTTTGAATGATTTGACCCAGTAGATCATGAAATAATGCTTGTTCAGGAGATTTAATAAAACTGGTTTCAATCTACATCACAGTTATTGGAGAGTTTCATCTTGCCTTCACAGGTACAGCCTGTCTGATCATGGATATTTGAGGCTTATTGTAATCTATTTAGGAGTTCACAATAACATATTTTAGCCATAGTTTTGTTCTCCTGGGTCAACTCAAAAATAAGGTATAATTTCTTTAAATGAGGCCTATTGACTATATTTTCCAAAAATGTGTAAAAACCTGTGGTAATAAATTGCAATGAAGATGGATAAAAGGTCTAACAAAGAATTGGGTGATAATTTCTACCTTACATAAACAGAAGATACACTGGCACTGCACAAAAGAAAATGTGACCATGATAAATGCTGTGCAGGACATTTTACTGAGAAATAAACTCCTTTTAGAAAGAAAAAAAATAATGGCAATAGTGATGCTCGATATTAGCTTCTCTGCCAATATCCCCATATTGTCCAACTCTTCATTTACCATACCGCCCAAATATCACCCGATATCGATATATTCAGGCTTTTTACACCAAAACTATTAGGTAACAACATAACATATCTCCTACTGTTGAATTAACACATTATGCCTAATTGTATTGTGATGCTCCACTGGATGCAAACATAAATGCAACATGGCTTTCCACATGTGAACACTGTCTGAGCAAAATAAGAGAACAATCTCGTGGCGGAGTTTAGCTCAGTGGGAGGAGCGCCCGCCACATGTGTTGAGGCTGTTGTCCTCGCTGCAGGCGACCCCGGTTCGAATCCCGCACCGAGCGGTCCTATCTTGCGTCATTCCCCCCTCTCTGCCTCCTGTTTCCTGTCTATCTATACTAACCTGTCCATTAAAGGCAAAAAGCCCAAAAAATATACTAAAAAAAAAAAAAAGAGAACAAACTCAACTTACTTTATGGAAACGGGGCTCATAGCAGAGTAGCACCCAGAGAGGACCCACCGGACTCTGACGGTGACGTCACAGAGGCGACTTGCCGAAAACATAACAGAGAAACCGACAATGAAGAGGTAAAGCTCGTTTCTGTTTGTGTATCCGTGTACATGGCGGTGGACGCTATGAACTTGTTAGCCACGGTTAGCAACGGTTAACAACGGTTAGCGCGAGTCTAGAGTGTTGTTGTTATACGTCATCAAGCGCGCGAAGGTAAACGTCCCATGTTGCGTTCAGGCAGACTCGGAAAGGCTGAAGCCTAAAGAAACAAACATCGGTTATAAAAACCCGATACCGATACTTCCCGATATTACATTTTTAAGTAAATATCGGCTGATAATATTGGCGGCAATCCGGTTTCCAAACTTTAAACAATAAATCATTTGCCTTATCAACTATACAGTTCAATAACCTGGCTTTTTTCTGGAAAGTGGTGGCAGATTTGGGGGATTTTCCTTTTTCAAATTAGGTCAAGCACAGACTACCACCCACAGGAAAGCCAATTAAGGCATTGTTGAGAGCAAACATGACCATCATGCAGTTATACAAGTGGGGTGATTACTTGGCAGGCACCAGCAGAGAGAGAGAGAGAGAAATATAAGGCTTGTCTGGTTTTCTAGCACTGTGCTAATTATTATGAATGCTGTGATTTATGGCTTCAGGTTAATGCTAGTTAACCATAGTCATTTTAAACAGCTTGAAAGCTGCGTTAACTTGTACTGAACATGGTTTTGCACCCCTCTGCTTCTCAATTTGCTGAGAAATGATAAGTCACACATGACAGAGTGTGGGCACAAGTGATGTTGGCAGTGTGATTTCCTGCATTGTCTTGGCTTTAAAAGGCGGCTGAGATGCGGGAGACAAAATTATATTCAGCTACCAGAAAAGAGGTACAGATATCCCAGCATTCAGTTGCAGTGTAATAATCAGAATTTTTTAAAAAGTCAAATATTGTGCTTCTTTGTGTTTAGTATATTATCACTGAGTGCACTTCAAATTCACAGTGTTCTTCTAATCTAATTCGACCAGAGCTAAAGTCCAAAAGAGTCCTGTTGAATTAGTTAAAGCTGCAGTAGAGGCAGCAACATGTTACTGTTTAATGGAGATAAAATGCAGAATGGAAGAAGAATTATGCAATCATTGAATGAGCCTGAACACAAGCCAAAACAAATTCTCAAAGTATGCCTAAAGTGTGTTTCTGGGGTTATACAATAAATGGACTGAAGTTATGTCCCCAGTATTTGTCCTGAGAACTGTGTGTGTGTGTGTGTGTGGGGGGGGTATTTATTGGTGAATAGGGTGAATAGAATTGGACCAAACACTGAACCCTGAGGAACACCTTGTCTAACCTTTTGTGTGCATGGAGGATTTATCATTAACATGTACAAACTGGAGTCTATCCGATAAATAGGACTTAAACCAGTTTAATGTAATGTTTGCCATACTCTTATTTCACAGCCAACAAACTAGAGCACCATTCCCCAAAAGCATGTTAAAATGGTCCAAAGCCCAAATGTCTGTTTGTAGATTAAAATTATATAAATAAAAAAATGCAATGGCCTCTTAACCTTCCTGTCATCCTCCTGAGTCAAATTGACCCCGTCTGTTTTGACTGTTCCTTCCTTCCTTCCTCCATCCCTTCCTCCTCCCTCCTTTCCTTCCTCCCTCCTTCTCTCTTTCTTTCCTCCCCCCTCCCTTCCTCCCTTCCTTCTTTCCTCTGTCCTTCTTTCCTCCCTTCCTGTTTTCCTTCCTCCCTCCTTCCTTCTTTCCTACCTTCCTCCCTCCCTTCCTTCCCCCCTTCCTTCCTTGACTCGAGGACAACAGGAGGGTTAAATACTTTGTATGAAAACTCTTGAAGTCAAAGTTTTGTTAAAAGCAAACTCTTTAATAATTTAATGATACAGTTCTATAATAATTATAACTCTTGATGGCAAACGGCTTTATAACAATACACATATTTCAATAACTCATCTCACAGCATTCACAAAACAAAAACAGGGAGTTGATCTAAAACATGATATTTGAAGGCGATGTGGGTCAAAGACAAACAAAGACAAACACTGACACAGCTGAGCAACACAGTCAAAAACATGAACTGAAGGAATTACTGAACATACGACAAGCAACACTGTGAAACAACAAAAATAAATACTTTGGTTACAGAGAGAGTTTAAACAGTTGCTGTATCTTTGTTGGTCGATACGTCTTTGTTGGGCAGCAGGTTGGCCATCTGCTGGTTACTCAGCATCAATTTCTCCTTCGCTCTAAACACACAGAAAGTACAAATTTATGTCTAATCACTGAGAGAAAAATGACAGAAACTGTATCAAGTATATACAGTAGAGAGGACAGAGGGATAAAGACATTCAACTTAGGCAAAAAAAACCTTGTGTTTGTCTTTTCTTGCTGCATGGATTCACCAAGGCTGCGTTCAGACTGCAGCAAATCTGATTCAAATCTGATTCCTTCTCAAATCTTTTTAGGCCTGACTGTCCACACTGTTTTTAGCAAGGGTCCAAAATGGGGTTTGGCTCTGTTCAGACTGGGCCACATTAATGACCAATCTGACAGGTTGCCGTGGCAACATTGTCGGAGCGGAGGCGTCATCTAGCGTGTATTGTGTGATGTCATATAATTGCGACAGAACGGAGCCATCTCCCCAAAGATTAAGAATTTGGTTTGGTCCTCTGTCCAAGGACTGATGTTTTTGTCCTCCGTTGCCTCCAGTGATATCACCTAGCAACAACAACTGGAATAAGTCCTCCAGTGATATCACCTAGCAACAACAACTGGAATAAGTCCTCCAGTGATATCAGCTAGCAACAACAACTGGAATAAGCGTGAGTCTGGTGTCGCATAGAGTGACGTAGCGTAGAGATGTAGAGAGACGTCATGGACAGTCAAATCTGATATGAGTGTTTGGAGCTGTTCAGACTCAGACACATCTGTCCAAATGAGATTTGAAACTTCCTCCCAAAGGTGGTTTCAATCTGGTTTGCAAAAATCGGATCTCATGTGATTTACGACTGTTCAGACTTCATAAGAGCCATCTGGTTCCAATCTAGATGGGCTAAAAATCGGATTTTGGCTTGTAGTGTGAACCAGCCCAATAGAAACTCACCTTTCTGGGAACTCGATGTCGTCGATGGTGTCTGGCAGCGGCACGCCTCTGGTCTCAGGAAGCAGCAACACCAAACCGCCAGCCAGGAAAGCTAGAGAGCCTGCACATCACAGTACAAGACATTATCACCATTAATGATCTCAACATTGTCCATTTCACATCCAAATTTATCTCATTGCAGAATAACTGTCTTCTGACGATTAGTGGGTGTTATTTCTATGTAAAATGTAAAGTAGAAGAACCACAACTTTTTAATAAAATAAATACTATGAAACCCACCGAAGATGATGAGTGGCAGCTCCAGCCAAATGACAGCCAGCCTGTAGAGCAGGAAGGGAGCTACGATGCCTCCAATGTCACACAGAGTCGAGCACACGGACACTCCCAGGTTCCTGAATACAAAAAAACAACAGATCAGGGTCAGTACTGAGAGTCAGAGTCTTCATCATCATCATCATCATTTAATATATGAACTGATGATATTCAGAAAACATTTCACCTGACAAATGTTGGGTAGAGCTCAGTGTTAACGAACACAACCATCTCAAAGGCCATGGTGATACCCAGCCGACCGATGCAGGCCACCACTGTCTTAAACCAGAACATGCCTGCAAGAGAGAGACAAATGTTTTATTAGAGGGATGGTTAGATGGATGGATGGGTGGTTAGATGGATAGATGGATGGAAGGATGGATGGATGGATGGATGGAAAGATGGGTGGATGGATGGATGGATGGAAGGATGGATGGATGGATGGAAGGATGGATGGAAGGCTGGATGGATGGATGGATGGAAGGGTGGGTGAATGGATGGATGGATGGATGGAAGGCTGGAAGGGTGGGTGAATGGATGGATGGATGGATGGAAGGCTGGAAGGGTGGGTGAATGGATGGATGGATGGAAGGGTATATATAGATGGGTATAGATGGATGGATGGGTGGATGGATGGATGGATGATGGATGGATGGATGGATGGAAGGGTGGGTGGGTGGATGGATGGATGGATGGATGGATGGGTATATATAGATGGGTATAGATGGATGGATGGGTGGATGGATGGATGGATGATGGATGGATGGATGGATGGAAGGGTGGGTGGATGGATGGATGGATGGATGGGTATATATAGATGGGTATAGATGGATGGATGGGTGGATGGATGGATGGATGATGGATGGATGGATGGATGGAAGGGTGGGTGGAAGGCAAAACAGTTGTACAGGCAAAAACAGAGAAGTTCAGATTACAGCACACACAGATGGAGTGTGACTTTATTCTCTGCTCAGGAAGCTATTATATCTTTATATAGTAAATAATTAGACCTATAATTTCCTCTAAGACTCACTGTCAGGGATGAAGGCGGTGATGAAGCAGGCGGCTCCAGCTACGATGTTGGCGGAGGCGAAGGGAATGCGTCGGCCGATGCGTTCAATGGTAAAAAGAATGAGGAAGGCGGCTGGGAATTCCACCAGGCCGGAGATGAGGAAGTCAATGTAGACGTTTCCTCCCAGGATGCCGAGCCTCATGATCAAACCCTGGTAGACCACAGCGCTGGTGAACCTGAGGAAGAGAAACAACGTCAACTACCACAAACATGGAGACACTTGAACTTTTTTTGGGTGAAAAATCCACATTAGATGTAAATTATAGTATTTTAATAGGAGCTCTTTCATTGTTTGAATATTGCTTAAAAGTGAAGCTAATTTATAATAGCTACTAGCAGTTTAGTAGTAAAGTGTGTTTTCAGGCAAAGCCATGTGACATGAATAATTGATCTTTTCTTTTTTAACCCTCCTGTTGTCCTCAGGTCAAGGAAGGACAGAAGGAAGGACAGAAGGAAGGACAGGAGAAAGGAAGGAAAGGCGTAAGGAGGGAGGGAGAGAGGGAGGAAGGAAAGGAGTAAGGAGGGAGGGAAGGAGGAAGGAAGGAAGGAAGGAAAGGACTAAGGATGAAAAGAGGAAGGAATTTAGGAGAGAAGGAAGGGAGGAAGGAAAGGAGGAAGGAAGGAAGTAAGGAGAGAAGGAAGGGAGGAAGGAAGTAAGGAGGGAGGAAGGAAGGAAGGAAGGAAGGATGGAAGGAGGAGGGAGCAAAAAAAGAGGGGAGGAGGGGAAGAAAGAAGGAAAAATTAAAGAAAGAGGGAAGAAGGAACAGTCAAAAGAGACGGGGTCAATTGATAGTTAAGTTAATTTATTCATAATGCACATTTAAAAACAACAAACACACCAATACTAAAGTGTTTTTATAGAGACTGATAAGTACTACCAAATAAAACATAGATATAATTATGAGGATCAATGGGGAAAATGAATAAAAGTAGAATAAAATACTGACAAAAATAAATAACTATAGACTAAAAAAAAGAGTTGGCTCTTTAGACCAGTTAAAAAATAATAGGAATATTAATACTTATAATAAAAATGGAGAGGAAGATGTAATAGCTGTATAAGTGTCCCTAAAATGTTCTACACTTTAGACCGATTAAAGCTAAGATAAATGTGAGAATTCAGCTGAACACTCACCAGTTATAGCTGAGAATAAATGTGTGTTTTCTCATTTTTGGAGTTCGGATCAGGTCCATGAAGGAAGCGGTGGTGGTGTCTGCGTTATCATCTGTCAGAGTCTGGAAATTAATCAAACTTTATTAATATAGCAGCAATAAAAAATATAGAAGAAATAAAGAAGTTTGCTGCAGTTTTCTACCTGGAAGTGACTGTTGTTATCAGTGATTCTGTGTGTTTAATATCCAAGATTCAAACTGATTCATAGATTTTGTCTTTATGTCTGAACACAGTATGATCTGGTGTGTGTGTTTGTGTGTTTTCTAGCTAACATACCTCGATGTTCTTGGACAGAGTCTTCTTGTTTTCTTTGGCCATGGCCTCTGTGATCTCTACCGCTTGGGCCTTTTTGTTCTGTGACAGCAGCCATCTAGGAGACTCTGGGATTAACCTGCAAATACACAACCAAACCATTACATTAGTTTCCCAGCGAATGCATTTTTACTATGTTTTATATACTAAAATGCTCACAAATATACATACAGATTGGTATTATTTGCCAAAAAACTGTGACAAAACTGCAAAAATATGATGCGATGAAATTTTAATGTTTGACATACTGGAATTTTAAGACTTATGTTTCTATATGAACAGGAGGGGAGTTCTGGTCCTCTGAAATGAAGCCAATGCGGAAGTAACTTTAGAGCTGCATTCTATCAAAAGGCCACCAGGGGGCGACCGTCTCTATACAAGTCAATGGAGAATTCACCGACTTCTCACTTGATTTCTAACCTCAGTAAACGTTTTCAAAATGTGTTTATGGTCTCAATCGCTAGTTTAAAGCCTTCTTCAATGCAGTATGATGTTCATTTGGGACATTTTGGCCTCCCTGATTTTATATGTGACGATAAAGCAGGGTATGCATTAGGGCGTGGCTACGTCCTGATTGACAGGTTGATTGACCAATGTCCTCGAGATCCAGCCCTCGCAACCATAGCAACCTCCCCGCTCCGACCATGGCTCCGCCAATGGCCCTGCCTCATGCCCATATAAGTAGAATCCGTGTTTTTATTTTTCCCAGCATGCACCTGGAATTTTCAAGATGGGTGCATGCTGGGAAAAATAAAAACACAGATTCGAAACTATTGGCTTCCGAGCAGCAGTCCACAAACCAATGGGTGATGTCACGGATGTTACGTCCATTTCTTTTATACAGTCTATGTGTATGAAGCATAAAATTAAAACAAAAAGGAGTGGGTTGAGCATAGCTCAGCGGGTAGCACACCCGCCCCATGTGTTGAGGCTATAGTCCTCGTTGCAGGCAACCCCAGTTCGAATCCCCAGCCGAGCGGTCTTATCCTGCGTGTCATTCCTCCCTCTCTGCCTCCTGTTTCCTGTCTCTCTACACTGTCCTGAACATTAAAGGCAAAAAAAAAAAGCCCAAAAAATATACTTTAAAAAAACAAAACAAAAAGGAGTATTTCTCACCAGTAGTAGGACAGGAAGAGGATATAGGGTGCAGTGATGACGACCTGCAGCCAGCGCCAGTCAGTGATGAAGTAGGCGAGCAGAGGGAGGATGAGGATGCCGACACTGAAGAACATCTGGTAAATGACTCCCACGGTTCGTCTGTACTCGACCCCGACGATCTCCGTGACTGAGGAAGAAGAAGAAGAAAAGAAGTAGTGAGGGTTAAGGTGTGAGGGTTTGACACTTGTGCATGAGTTTAAGAGACAGTGAGGGATAAATAATAAGAGAAGGCTTAAAACTTTCCTTTTAGATAAAGCTTATAGTTAGGGCCGGTTCCAGTTTATGCTGCTATAGGCTTAGACTCCGGGGGACTCTCATGATGCACTGAGCTCCTCTCTCCTCCTCTCTCTCTCTCTCTCTCTATCCATCCATCTATATCCATTAACATTCCTATTAATGCATTCAATAAGCTAAACTTCTTCCCCGGAGTTGTCTTTCACCTCTGAGCAAGTGCTTGCTCATGTGGGAATGTTGGGTCTCTTTAAAATTAAACCTGAAGAGTTCGGTTTAGACCTGCTCTATGAGTAAAGAGCCTTGAGATGACTTTGTTGTGATTTAGCTCTATACAAATAAAGATTGATTGATTGATTGATTGAATGTTTTCTCTTACTCAGTACATATCCAGCCACCCAGCCGCCCTTCACTCCAAACCCGTAGAAAGTCCTGAACACCAGCAGAGACACGTAGTTTGGAGCCACGGCCACCAGGATCCCAGCGATCCCGTTCAGCAGGTTGGACATCAGGAAGCTCATTTTCCTGCCGAACCTGGAGACGGAGAAACAAACGCACACAATTTAGCATCTTCAAAGCTGTTTATTAATATTTAATATATGATTCCTCTCAAGGAAGACTTGTGGCATGGGTCTAATAGGAGTGGGACTTCTTCTTTTGGTCATTTTTTGAATCTTATCTTCAATATTTAGGTGAAAAATACTCAATTATTTCTGTAATGTTGCTGTGTTTTGCACCTCAGAGCCTCTGTACTTATCCTCTTGGTGTCTCTCAAACGTTTAAGAACAAATATGAACAAAGAAATGTTATAAAACTTTATGTCTGTGACTGAAGGTGAACTCGGTTATCACTCAGCTTTACCTGTCAGCCAGGTAACCGATGGCGATACTCCCAACCAGGAAGCCGATGTTGAGCGTGGCCTGGTACATGTCCACCAACCATGCATCCGCACACACCAGGTCAAACTGGAACAAACACACAAACACACAATGTCAATAATTAAGTCTAGCGATTTAGATTAGTTCATGTTTTTGCAGAAAGTCTCAAAACTCACTTACTATAATGAAGACTCATTATAAGAAATGTATTTGTTCTTTTAAAAATCTCTACTGTGTCTCATATCTTTAAGATTGCCTTGGTTTTTGTTACAAAACAGCATTTCATATATATAAAATATATCAAAAATGACATGTCAGTAGCTACTTCTTTAAAATTCTCTATTGCTATATTCTGACTTGCACTATATTTAAAGTGTGCTGTACAAATAATAATAATAATTATAATAAATAATGCTTTACAATGTTCCTATTCTTGCATCTTTCTTGCACATTATATTTAATTTTTGTATGAAATGTGCTCTACAAAATTACACTTTTACAATCATTACTATTATAGTCACAAAACTCAGTGATCAGAGCAACAGTCTTGTGTAACTTGCTGCAATGTTACTTAAAAAACATCTCACACCTCTCTCCTCCTCAATGAGCCTTTCATACAACAGCTACTGTGACTGTCTTTGTAGGAAAAGCTCAACATGAACAATGGCTCTGTTCTGTTGTGCTAACATGCATAAAACCAGGACACTGAAACTGGAATTCAGCCATCATTACATTTATTTTTCTACACCTGCTTTTCCTGTTTTAACATGCTGGTACATCCACCATGAAACAGGTTTTGTTCTCTGTCTGTCTGCAGTTGCTTTGACTGAGCCTGCACTTCATTTACTGTCAGTTTTATGTTGTTCTTAACTTTTCCAACAGGGTATTATCATAAAAGATTAAGTGTGTTTCTGACCGTCTGTGCATTTTCATATATATAAAATACATAAAAATGACAAGTCAATTGCTACTACCTTTAAATTTCACCCTACTGCTATAATCTGATTGGTATGTTTTCTATTGAGCTTACACAAGTGGTTTTCTCAAGGCCAAAAAATCCTTAAAAATGCACAAAATCAAGACAAAACAGAATTGAAATTAACATCATTTCATATCTTCTTGTTAGTGCAACAACCTCCCCATTAAATCTCTTCTTACCTCAGTAACAAAGGACTGCCTTCCCTCATAGTCTCCATACTCCCAGCCTTCTTTGCAGGCAGTTGTGGGAACTTTGCTGAGGTCCAGTTCTTCTGTATCACATGTGAGCGATGTTGTGTTCCAGTTCACCTCATACTGCTCACATGTGCTGGGCTGCAGCTCTCCAGAGTTGTTGACCACAGGCACCGTCAGCCTGCGACTGTTTGCCACGCTCCAGCCGCACCCCTGCCTCCTCTCCACCACAGCAGAGTCTTTACACCAGTGATCTGGGGTGAAACCCTGGAACACGATACCCACGTAGACACCGGCCCAGGGCATGGACACCATACACATCAGGGCGAAGATGCGCTTCTGGCAGCGGCCAAACTTCCCAGCTTCCTCCAAGATATCGTCAAAGGTGGTCATGGTTGTGGCTGGTGTTGTTGGAGTAGATTAGGAATGAGGACTCTGGCCAATTTGAAGTGTCTCCAGAGTGTCTCCACACCACAGACTGGCTGCTGAAATGTCTGTCCTCCGGGTTTTTAACAAGGCAAACAGGAGCAAAGGTCTACAGGCTGTGCAGCGGAGCATTAAAACATGTTTGCTATCACTTTTTTTCGGACGTCATACTACAATTGTCTCACTTGAAGCTGGCAGGGAGCCTCCATGGACTGCCCACTGGTTAATTAACATAAAGACACCAACAGAGACACATGGGCCTGCTTGTACACATTGTCTCTGCATCTCATGAATACACAGTCAGTAATGCTGTCAATCAGTTAACATGTCTGTCTCGTTTCTGGGAAATCAGTTAGAGATGAAGATTGGGCAGGAATGATGAATAAATTAACCCTTATCACGTTTTAAATGTAATATCACACATTGGATCCAAATGAATATGTAAAGACAGCAAAATAATGAATCAACTTCATATTTCTTTTTCTCTGGACAACAAAAAATGCAACTTCTTGATGTACTGCAACATTAAAAGGTTCAAGGTTGCACATATACAGCTTTTTATTGGTCAGTTTTATTGGTTTTATTGGACACTTATGTTATGATATTATTTGTTTGATTTAATGTGAACAATAGCTGATAAGAGTCGTCTGTTGAACTTCTGAGTTCAAATCAAGTCTCAAGACTCATATCCTTGGAGACAAGCCCAAGACTCAAGTCAATCGTCAAGTCAATCATTGTCAGTTAGAATCAAGCTTCAAGTTCTTCAAGACAAGTCCAAGTCAAGTCTTGAGATCTGTGAGATGAGTCTAGTCTCAAGTCATGTCCTTGTGAGGTTTCTGGTCAATCAAGTCAAGTCTTGAGCCATATGGACGAGTTTATATCAAGTCTAACATAAATTGGGACCTTTCCAAGACAAATGTAAAGTCTCAAGTCCTTCAAAAAAGGCCCATGCCGAATTTCAAGCTCTCTAAGACAAATCGGTTTTAAGTCTTGAGTCATTCAAAACAAGTCCAAGTCTGAAGTAATCCCAGACACGTTAAATTCAGACCACAATCCCTTTTGAAACAAGTTCAAGATAAATCTCAACCCCTTTGAGAGAGGTCTAAACAAAACTCTCATGTCATTCAATACATGTCTGAGTCAAGTCTCAAATCAAACAAGGCCAAGTCAAGTTTAAAGTGATTTGGAGCAAAATCCAAATCAAATCCTTTCATTATGCAGATCTGTCTTATATTGCTTTTAAAAGTTTGTAGTTTGTAGACTTAAATACAAGCGTTAGGTCAGCCAGTGCAAAAGAGCCTGACACCTGCAATTTCACCAATGGCCACTAGGGGGTGACTCCACTAACTCCAAATAGAAGTCAGACTCCCCACTTTCCCCACTCAACTTTATTACCTCAGGAAACAGTTTCCTAATGACTTGATGGTCTCAATCTCTAGTTTCAAATCTTCATCAATACAGCACAATGTTAATTTGGTCAATTATGGTCCAATTGAATTTAAATTTGATAATAAAGCAGAGGTATGTTTTAGAGACGTTATGATTGACACGTCACAACTGCAGTGATAATGTTGGTTAGGTAACATAACCATGGTGTCACTCCAGATTCACAGATTCTGTCTGATTTTAGTTCATTAAAGTTTAATTTAACATTTTGGTCGCCTAGATGTCTCGTTCAGGGTTTGGTTGTACTGCCCCGCATGTTTTAGGTAATCCCCACTGTAACACACCTGATTCTAAAGATTAGCTCGTTATCAAGCCCTTGATGAGCTTGAGCTGATTGATAAAGAGTTAACCCTCCTGTTGTCCTCGAGTCAAGGAAGGAAGGTAGGAGGGAGGGAGAAAGGAAAATAGGAAGGGAGGAAGGAAGGAAAGAAGGATAGAAGAAAGAAGGAAGGGAGGAAGGTAGGGGGAGGAAAGAAAGAGAGAAGGAAGGAGGAAAGGAAGGAATGAAGGAAGGAAAGAAAGGAAAGAAGGAAGAAGGAAGGGAGGGGGAGGAAAGAAATAGAGAAAGAGGGAGAGAGGAAAGAAGGAAAGAAGAGAGGAAGGAAATAAGGAAGAAGGAAGGGAGGAAGGTAGGGGGAGGAAAGAAAGAGAGAAGGAGGGATGAAAGAATGAAGGAAGGAAGAAAGGAAGAAAGGGAGGGAGGAAAGAAGGAAGGAAGGACAGAAGGGAGGAAGGAAGGAAAGAAAGAAGGGAGGGAGGAAGGAAAGGAAGGAAGGTAAGAGAAGGAATGAAGGAAGAAATGAAGGGAGGGAGGGAGGAAGGAAAGAAGGAAGAACGACCCAGCATTAGGGTCAGCTGCCCACTCTTGTAAAATACGGTCCTTTCCGGCTCCAAAAATCCAAGATGGCTGCCGTCAGAATGCAAACTCAAGACTTCAAAATTGGATTTTTTCTTTCTTTCTTTTTTACAGTCTATGCTTAAATGTGTTTTCTTTCAGGTCTCAGTTCCTTATTCATTCATTCTTCTTTCTTTCTTTCTTTCTTGTCAGTCACAGAGAATCAAACCACAACACTTATAACAGCGGATCTCTTATTTATTCAAATAATGCAATATTTTTACATCAATATTCTTTTTAAATAGGAAAAACAGGCAAAGAGCTGAAAAAAAAATCCCAACATATCAGACAACATAACTTACACCAACTAAACCATAATAATGATCTCCCATAGTACTGAATCATCCCAGTAAAGTTCTTGTGCTTTTTTAGTTTGCTTTTACTTCTCCCAGCTGGTTGTAAAATTTCAGTCTCGATTTCGAACTTCAGACAGTGAATTAGTATCTCTGCTTTAGGTGTGGACAAGAAAAAAAGCACAAGAATGTCCATTTTTTTTTATACCTTCATTAGGAAACAAGAGGGTTCAGTACAGTACCATGCAGAAGAGCCACACAAACTTTGGTGCTTTAAATACAGCAGAAACAGACTTTATGCGAGGAGGATGGAAATATGGACGTCACATTGAAACGGTACCATCGGCTTCTCTCTGCAATGAGGAGTGCTACCACGTCTCCTCGGGAAGAGATGACTTACAAAGTGCCAAACACAGATAGATGCCAGTTCAAAAAAACCCCCCAAAAAACAAAAAACCTCCCAGACAGGGTCACAAATTGCTTTTCAGAGGAACGTCACATGCTAAAATGTAAAAAAAAAACTCCCAAAACTAAACAAAAAAAATCACCTTCAAGTCCGTCGGAGCAGGCTCGGATTCATTTTTTAAGTTTTTACTCTACTGAAAATGATATTTTAATAATCATAAATATGGTTTTACATCTCATTTAGGTCCATTTGTACCTGCAACTGATTTATCTGTTCAATGGAAACCTGCTTTATATCTACCATGTATTATAATTAACACATTCCTTCTGTATGCTACCAAAGACAAGATTTATTTTACTATCAATAAAACTTTATTGACAAAGATCGTAAAACATAAATGAGTAATATCAATCCACGCTTAACCCTCCTGTCGTCCTCGAGTCAAGGAAGGAAGTTAGGAAGAAGAAGAAGGAAGGAAAGGAGGGAGGAGGAAGGAAGGGAGAAAGAAGGAGGGAGGGAGGAAAGAAGGAAGGAGGGAGGAGGGAAGGTGGGAGGGAAGGAAGGAAGGTAGGTGGGAGGGAGGGAGGAAAGAAGGAAGGAGGGAGGGTGGGAAGGAAGGAAGGAAGGAGAGAAGGAGGGAGGGAAGAAGGAAGGAGGGAGGGTGGGAAGGGAGGGAGGAAAGAAGGAAGGAGGGAGGGTGGGAAGGAAGGAAGGAGGGAGGGAAGGAAGGAAGGTAGGTGGGAGGGAGGAAACAAAGAAAGACAGAAGGAAGGAAGGAAGGAAGGAACAAACAAACAAAATAAGGAAGGACGGAAGGAAGAAAGGAAGGAAAGAAGGGAGGGAGGAAGGAACAGTCAAAACAGATGGGGTCAATTTGACCCGGGAGGACGACACAAGGGTTAAATGCTTGACTCTTTCACTCAAAGGTTTAATATTTCGTGATACTTCATGTGATTATTAACTGAACACCTACAGCAGCAGGACAGTGAAGATGATGATGATGATGAAGAGGATTGTTTTTTTTTCGAAATTTCATCATTATGGCACAACCCCAAACTCTTCCGATTATAAAATACTGATGTTTCCCAACGCAAATCCCCCATTTTTTTTTTTTTTTTGTCTGTGGCATCATACAAAAGCTTGTTTAACAAAATGTTGTGTAGAAAGCTTTTAGAAATACCCTGAATGGTGAAGCTTCTGTTGTTAATTGATAGATTAGAGATTTTAGCAATGATGATGACTACTGTAGGAGCAAGTTGATGCATTATGGTTTTAGACTTTTAGATCTTTGGAGTTGAATACTGATAAATCCCGGCAGTGAAGCTACTCTCTTCCCCCCCTTCGTACCTTAAACGATCAATCAAATGTGCCGAATGTCATTTTTTAACCCTCCTTTCGTCCTAGAGTCAAGGAATGAAAGGGAGAAAGGAGAAAGAAGGAAGGAAGGAAGGAGGGAAGTAAGGAAGGAAGGAAGGACGGTAGGTGGGAGAGAGGGAGGAAAGAAGGAAGGAGGGAGGGTGGGAAGGAAGGAGAGAAGAAGGGAGGGAAGGAAGGAAGGAAGGTAGGGGGGAGGGAGGAAAGAAGGACAAAAGGAAGGAAGGAAGGAACAAACAAAATAAAGAAGGAAGGATGGAAGGAAGGAAAGGAGGGAAGGAAGGAAGTTAGGAAGGAGGGAGGGAGGAAAGAAGGAAGGAGGAAGGTTGGGAAGGAAAGAAGGAAGGTAGGTAGGAGGGAAGAAAGAAGGACAGAAAGAAGGGAGGAAGGAAGGAAGGAAGGAAGTAAGGATGGAAGGAACAGTCAAAACAGATGGGGTCAATTTGACCTTGGAGGACGACACAAGGGTTAAATAGCTACTCAATATAAAAATGACACACTCTCCAAAAAGGTTATAAAGTGAGAATTAAACCAGTAATCAATTAGATGAGATGAAAGGAGATAGTTTAGATTCATCAATTCATTATTTAATTTTGTTTTTAAAAATGTCTGAAAATTGTGAGAAATGCTCATCAGTCAAGGAGACGTCTTAAAATCACTTCTGTTATCGAACCATCATTATAGCAGCAAAATGACTTGATAAGATTCAAATATCATTATTAATAAGATTTATTTCAAGTTTACTGTGATTTGAGATATGTTGGAGAATCTGGTTCCATCAAGGTGTTTGGCATTAATTAATAATCAATAAATAGTTGCTGATCAATATTCTGCATCCTCTTCTGTTTCGGCTTTATTAGACCTGCTTCCTACTTCCTGCTGAACTCTAATCTCTAATCTGGGAGAACGTCATTTTATTTTAGCTGCTGTATTTTCTATTTTCACGCGTTTTTGTAAATTCACCAAAGTTTCATTCCAGTGTAAATAACAGAAAGGGTTGGATGGTGCAAGCAAAAAAGAAAAAAAAAAAAAAGGGAACAATGGAGCTTTAAAAAAATACTCTGCGTGTTTATACTGAGTCTGATTTCATACTGCTGACGGAGATATGTGGGTGAGTTATGAAAGCTGCACAAACGTCCTCCGGGAGAACTTTTAGTTTGAATTACTGAGCAGGTTAAAAAAAAAATGTGTTAAATGGTGATTCGACTACATTCCCCGAAACGATTTTATGCCTCTAGCTAGCTTCTTTCTTTTTTGTCTCACTTGGTGTCGTCATGCATTATGATTAAAAAAATGAGGGGGGAAGGGGTGGGGGCTGCTTTCGGCACATGACACGGACTTGGCTTTTTACGTTGGAGTTAAAAATCTCACTTTTGAAGCAGGGATGTAGCAGCCAATAACGTAATAACAGCCGATAACGTAATAATGGCCGATAACGTAATAACAGCTATTAACGTAATAATGGCCGATAACGTAATAATTTTGCCTGTTTAAAAAATAATAAAGCCGATAACAGATCGGAAGATTCCGTTATCGGTCGTTATTACGTTATCGGTTAAGATTCCGTTATCGGTCATTATTCCGTTATCGGCTAAGATTCCGTTGTTGGCTATTATTCCGTTATTGGTCATTATCACGTTAGCCGCAGAGATTCCGTTATCAGCCATTATTACGTTAGCGGCTAAGATTCCGTTATCGGCCATTATTACGTTATCGGCTAAGATTACGTTATCGGACCATTATTACGTTATCGGACCATTATTACGTTATCGGCTAAGATTACGTTATCGGACCATTATTACGTTATCGGACCATTATTACGTTATCGGCTAAGATTACGTTATCGGCCATTATTACATTGTCACCCATTAATATGTTACTGGCCGTTATTACGATATTGGCTTTATTACACATAAAATGGGCAAAATATTAACGTTATCGGCCATTTTTACGTTATTGGTCGTTATTACGTTATTGGCTAAGATTACGATATTGGCTGCTACAAGAGACATAAAAAAGGAAAAACAAAATCGCAGACTTGAATACCAAAAACTGAGCGTATACTTAATGTACGACGTGATGAGTGCAAGCGGAGACATTTTTTTTTTTTTACGAACTTCCGAACATTAGCGCCAGCAGCAGCACCAGCGGCGGCGGCGGCTGTAGAAATATGGCTTTGGCGGGGAGAGAGGGACTTCAAACAAAAACACACACTAACGAAAAAAAAAAAAAACACGTCAAACTAAACATCTCAAGTTTCGTAACGACTTCCGATAACCTCCGTCGTCACCGAACGGTCCATTCATACATAAGGCCATCTCTAATTTTCACACACACACACACACACACACACACACACACTCACACACACACATTCAACACATAGACACGGACACATAATAAATCAGCTCGGACAACCATTTAAATAATCAAAAAAAACGCGTGAGCAAATTCACCGGTGAAGACGAAAAATAGACAAACGAACAAAAACGTCCATATTGTAGAACATCATCATCTATGTACAATGTCTCGTGATCAAAATAAGACCCAAAAAAACAAAAAAACAAAAAAAAAAAGACGTCAATCTATCGTCGGACATCATGATTCAACGATGAAAATGCAAAAAAAGTAAATTCATCATCAGGAAGGCATCGTGCTTTCTTTTTAAATTTTTTTTTTTTTTTTTTTAATTAAAGGGAAAGAAAGAAAAGAAAAAAATCTCTTCTATTATCGCAACTGTAAACGGCGAAAAAAAAAAAAAAGATAATTGATTCCCTTTAAAGAAACAACACAAGCCGACACTTTCGCTTCACTTCATCGTCACTTCACTGCGTCTGTTTCCACTTCACCAGCGACCCCGACTCAACATCTCACCACAGTTATCTAATCATATATAAATGTCCTAAAATAGCCAAAAAAAAAGAAGAATCATTTTCAGTTTATCAATGCTACGATAAAGTGCTGAAGTAATGGCACAGGAACAAAAAAGTGATATTTCTTATTTTACATGTTTTTGTTTTTTTTACTTTCAGAAATTAGATAAATGTGGAGAGACTGAAGTCGCTGCTTTATTATTATTTCAGATTTAATGAAAGAAAAATTGCAGGTCAAAAAAAAAAAAAAAAGGGTCTGAAGAACACTTTTTTT
Source organism: Scomber colias (assembly GCA_021039105.1). Classification (NCBI taxonomy): domain Eukaryota; kingdom Metazoa; phylum Chordata; class Actinopteri; order Scombriformes; family Scombridae; genus Scomber; species Scomber colias. Next base: position 45,909 of record JAJDFG010000788.1, read on the forward strand.
TAAATAATTAGCTTTCAATAAATAAGAAACCTAACATTGACAGTCTGTAGACAGTGGACTGGATAAGAGTCTGAACAGGACGAGTAAAGGTGCAGTCCAACAAAATGAATCCTGAACTGAGAGGAAAGATTTTCTGCTTTCAAATATGTTGGTTTGTTGTATTATGGAGACATTCACTGAGAGAGAATAGTTCAGATTGGATGAGGGGTGGAGGAGGGGGGGGGGGGGGGTGTTGGTGGAGGAGTGGGGAGGGTGTGGGGGGGGTAGGACAGGAGAAAGGAAGTGACATCACACCCTGAGGAGGTCCTCGTCACTGTCTTCCTCGTCCCGTTTCCTGTTGGCTGCCGTGTTGTTGTTACCGTGGCTACGGGTGGAAGAGCGAGGTTTGCCGCTCTTCCTCTTCCTGTCTGACTCGTCCAGGAGGCCGACCAGGTCCTCGTCGCTCTCCTCCTAAAAAAACCACAAAGGTACAAAAACGTCAAAACTAAAACCTACGATGAGACAGTCTATAGTACGATAAGTAGACTGGACTTCACACACATTCATAGGCAGCTTTATTTATATAGAGCAACTCAATGTGCTTTATATATACAAACATTTAAAGTCTGTATAAAGTAAGAATAAATAATGTTCTGAGTTTGACATACCACAGAAAAGTGTGTTGTTAACCACCCTGCCAAATTTGAATGATTAAAAAAATCGTCAAATATATGAAATTAGGCTTCAAAGTTATGTAAAAATCAGCCTCTTTCTCTGCTCCCAAACGCTGAAGCCCCGCCCCCTACCAAGTGTCACCTGTCAATCAAAGTCACCACCTCTACCAGAAACATGGACGCTATGTTTGAGAGCTTTCTGCTGACTCAGCTGCTAGCTTGGCGGCTAACTCAGCTGCTAGCTTAGCGGCTAACTCAGCGGCTAACTGTAGACTGTAGTAGTAGTAGTGTGTGCTGAATGTATTTCTACCTCTACAGCAGCAGGGGCGGGTTTATGCTAATCACTAAATCCTGAACACAGAAATGTTGAAACACAGTTTGTGAAGCCTAGCTCCACAATTGCATGCATGAAACATGGGAACAATTAACAATTAACAAGTGTTTTGTCGATCATCCAATTGGTGGAGCACTTTGAGCTACATTAACCTGAATGAAAGCTGCTATATAAATACAGTTTGATTGATTGATTGATTGATTGATAGATAGATTGATAGATAGATAAAAGCTCACCTGGAGGAAAGCGCTGAGATGAGCCGCTGAGTTTTTGGAAACAGAGGAGGAAGGTTTGACTACTCTGACTCCCGGGAAGCTCAGCACTTCGTCCTCGCTGTCGTCATCGTCCTGCTCATCCAGCGAGAAGGAGCGAAGCCCGTCCGTGTTCACCGGCTTCGTCGTGATGTGGCCGTTGCCGTGGTTACTCCTGCCCCGATGGGAGGAGGAGGAGGAGGAAGAGGTGGGAGGGGCTTCGAGCTCCTCCATTAACCACTCCATCTCGTCTTCACCTGCGTCTTCGTCCATGTTGACCTGAAGATTTATAGAGATTATAAGAAATTAAATTATGAACTAGAAGTGAAATATTTACTTTTTATTTTACTAATATTAGTCTGTTGTCTTCAAGTCAAAGAAGGAAGGAAGGAAGGAAAGGAGGGAAGGAGGAAGGAAGGAAGGGAGGGAGGGAGAAGGAAGGGAGGGAGAAGGAAGGGAGGGAGGGAGGAAGGGAGGTAGAAGGAAGGGAGGGAGGAAGGAAGGAAGGATTGAAGGAGGGAGGGAAGGAAGGAAGGGAGGGTGGGGGGAAGGAAAGGAGGAAAGGAAAGAAGGAAGGGAGGAAGGAAGGAAGGACGGAGGAAAGAAGGAAGGGAGGAAGGGAGGAAAGACGGAGGAAAGAAAGAAGGTAGGAGGGAGGGAGGGAGGGTGGAAAAGAGGAAGGGAGGAAGGAAGGAAAGAAGGTAGGAGGGAGGGAGGGAGGGTGGAAAAGAGGAAGGGAGGAAGGAAGGAAAGAAGGTAGGAGGGAGGGAGGGAGGGTGGAAAAGAGGAAGGGAGGAAGGAAGGAAAGAAGGACAGAGGAAAGAAGGAAGGGAGGAAGGTAGGGGGGTGGAAAGACAGAGAGAAGGAAGGGAGGAAGGGAGGAAGGCAGGGGGGAGGAAAGAAAGAGAGAAGTAAGGGAGGAAGGAAAGGAAGGAGGGAAGGAAAGAAGGAGGGAAAGAAGGACAGAGGGAAGAAGGAAGGAAGGACAGAGGAAAGAAGGAACAGTCAAAACAGACGGGGTCAGTTTGACCCTGGAGGACGACAGGAAGCAGCATTGTTTAAAGTAGCTTTGGTCGTATTTCACTGTAATCTGAGTATCTGATTGGCTGAAGATGAGAGATGATGATCTGAGTCTAACCTTGGAGTATTTATAGGAGACTTGGTTTCCTCTCCTGCAGCAGCCGGCAACCTTCTGGATCACCAGCTCTCTGAAACAAGAAGAGGAAGATGCTGCAGATTCAATACATTCATTTAAACATTTTTACATACATTCACCTCAATATTGGACGCTGTGTTAATATCTGACATCATCAGAGGATATAAACATCTAAACATGTTTCAGGCCTGACCTCCTCTCTCTCTTGTGCAGCAGCAGTCCCAGCAGACACACAGTCAGTCCCACCAGCAGCAGGCTCAGCACTATTCCCACCGCCTGGCTCCTCCTGGACAAACCTGGAGCGCCGTCATCATCCAGAGAGTCTGTGTTCACAGTCCTGCAGGAAGAGAAGAGATAAAACATATATATATGTTAATATATATGTTAAATCAGGAGGAGAAGGAGGAGGAGGAGGAGGAGGAAGAGGAAGAGAAGAGATACAGCATGCATTTTAATATATATGTTAAATCAATCTGCACAGTTTTAAGTACACATTTAAAAACCTCTTTAAAAAGGCAAATTAGACTACTGTATAGGCTTCATATGATCAGGGCTTTTGGGGGAAATGACCGATCCGATCACATTAGGGAGCAATATGTGTATTTAAATAACTTGTAAATGTACTGTTTGCTTTAGCATCCGTGTAGGTGTTGGTTTTTCTTTGTCTACGCTCCATTTCTTAAACTCTGCATTTTGCAGATGCTCCCAACGAGGTTCTTTAGTGTTGCACAGATTGCAAATAGCCAATAATCCGACAGCTAATGACTCAAGATTCAAAAACCTTTATTGCCCCTCAGATTGTGACTAGAGTTGTTCCGATACCAGTATCGGAAATGCCTCCAAGTACTGGAGTCCAGGAACCGATCCCATACCACGTTTTATTAGAAATAGGACTCTATTTACTGTTAGCTACGTTAGCTCTGACATACTTCTTCTTTGCTGCTCTTAAAACAGTTGTGCTGTTATAGAGGGGCGAAGAAGACCCCTAACCCCGCCTGTAACAAGGAGCTAACGTTAGCGCATCATGTCGGAGGTTGACTGTATAAAAGAAATGGACGTAACATCCGTGACGTCACCCATTGGTTTGTGGACTGCTGCTCGGAAGCCAATAGTTTCTAATCTAGGCAGCGCCATCTTGAAAATTTCAGGTGGATGCTGGGAAAAATAAAAACACGGATTCTACTTATCAGGACGTAGCCACGCCCTAATGCATACCCTGCTTTATCGTCACATATAAAATCAGGGAGGCCAAAATGTCCCAAATGAACATCATACTGCATTGAAGAAGGCTTTAAACTAGCGATTGAGACCATAAACACATTTTGAAAACGTTTACTGAGGTTAGAAATCAAGTGAGAAGTTGGTGAATTCTCCATTGACTTGTATAGAGACGGTCGCCCCCTGGTGGCCTTTTGATAGAATGCAGTTCTAAGTAACTTCCGTGTTGGCTTCATTTCAGAGGACCAGAACTCCCCGCCTGGTAAAACAGCTGTAACCTCCAGATGTTTTGCATATTAATCAGCAGCGTTGTGACTCACGTGAGTCCACACACGGCGTCGGTGTGCCACACAAACAGATACTGGCACTCGTCCGTCTCCAGCATGAACTCGGGGATGCCGACCCCCGCTGACGGGTTACAGTGGAACATGATGGTGGACGAAACCTTCTTGCTTTTCTCCCGGCCGCAGTCGGACTGAGACGACACCATCACGTCCAGGTTTCCTCCTGAAGGGGAAGAATAAAGATCGTCAAACATGAGGCCCGCGGGCCAGTGAGGGGAGCAATCCGGCCCACTTTCCTTCCTGTGTTCTTTTCCTTCCTTCCTTCATTTCTTCCTTCCTTCTTTCATTTCTTCCTTCCTTCCTTCATTTTTTCATTCCTCCCTTCCTTCCTTTTGTCCTCCCTTCCTTCTTTCCGTCCTTCACTGTCTGTCTTTCCTACCTTTCTTCCCCCCTTCCTTTTTGCCTGTCTTTCCTTCCTTCACTTCTTTTTTCCTTCCTGCCTTCCTTCCTTCTGTCCTTCCTACCTACCTTCCTTCTTTCCTTCCTTCATTTCTTCATTCCTTCCGTCTGTCCTTCACTTTCTGTCTTTCCTCCCTTCCCTTCGTTCCTTCCTTCCATCTGTCCTTCCTACCTACCTTCCTACCTTCCTTTTTTCCTCCCTACCTTTCTTTGTTCCTTCATTCGTTCCTTCCTTCCTACTTTCTGTCCTTCCTACCTACCTTCCTTCTTCCCTTCCTTCATTTCTTCCTTCTTCCCTTCCTTCCTTCCTTCCTTCCTTAATATTTAGAAGTGTGCCTCTAAAGCAGTAAATCACCTTTGATGAAGTACTTTGCTTCGCTGGAGGAGCCGATCTTGCGTCTGTTCGGTCCGTTCAGTTTCACCTGACAGATGTTGGCTCCCACACATTTGGGCAGAGAGTTGTCGGTGATTCCCGACAGCTGGATGTGATAGATGTAGCGGTCTCCGTTGGGTCGGATGTCTCCAGACGCCTGATGATGGCTGAGAGGAGAGGAGAGGAGAGGAGAGGAGAGGAGAGGAGAGGAGATGAGAGGATTAAAGGTAAAGTTCATCACTTTTATTATTATTGTATAGATCAGAGGTGTCAAACTCATTTTCATTCAAGGGCCATTAAAAAGAAGGAAGGAAGGACAAATGGAAGGAAGGTGGGAAGGAAAGAAAAGGAGAAGGAAGGAAGGAAAAAATTAAACTGAGGAAGGAAGAAATAAAAAAAAGGAAAGGTTGGAAAAGAATACAGGAAGGAAGGAAGGAAGGAAGGAAGGAAGGGAGGAAGGAAGGAAGGAAGGAAGGAAGGAAGGAAGGAAGGGAGGAAAAAAAGACAGGAAGGAAAGTGGGCCGAATTGGACCCCTTGGCGGGCCGGTTCTGGCCCATAGGCCTCATATTTGACACCCCTGATTTAGATGTTTATAGATGAGAGTGTGTGTGTGTGTGTGTGTGTGTGTGTGTGTGTGTGTGTGTGTGTGTGTGTGTGTTACCTGAAGTAGAGTGTGAGTGTGTGTGTGTGTGTTACCCGAAGTAGAGCGTGTGTGAGTGTGTGTGTGTTACCTGAAGTAGAGTGTGAGTGTGAGTGTGTGTGTGTTACCTGAAGTAGAGCGTGTGTGAGTGTGTGTGTGTGTGTGTGTGTGTGTTACCTGAAGTAGAGTGTGAGTGTGAGTGTGTGTGTGTTACCTGAAGTAGAGCGTGTGTGAGTGTGAGTGTGTGTGTGTGTGTGTTACCTGAAGTAGAGCGTGTGTGAGTGTGAGTGTGTGTGTGTGTGTGTTACCTGAAGTAGAGCGTGTGTGAGTGTGAGTGTGTGTGTGTGTTACCTGAAGTAGAGCGTGTGTGAGTGTGAGTGTGTGTGTGTGTGTGTTACCTGAAGTAGAGCGTGTGTGAGTGTGTGTGTGTGTGTGTGTGTGTTACCTGAAGTAGAGCGTGTGTGAGTGTGAGTGTGTGTGTGTGTGTGTTACCTGAAGTAGAGCGTGTGTGAGTGTGTGTGTGTGTGTGTGTGTGTTACCTGAAGTAGAGCACTCCCAGACTCAGACTGGCTCCAGTATCAGGAACCTGGATCGTTCCGTTCACCATCGTCACTTCATGCTGCTTCACCGCACACGCTGACCGAGTCGCCCAGCCAATCACAAACTGACAGGACGCCTGGTCGATACTGCACACACACACACACACACACACACACACACACACACACACACACACACACACACACACACACACACACAGAGTCACACACATAGACACATTTATATACAGTTTATGTTTAACTAATAAAATGAATCAACTGTTTTATGATGAATTAATAATTTTGAGTCAAAAATATCCTAATTATGTGATTCCAGCTTCTTAAATGTGAATATTTCCTTTTTTTTTTAGACTGTGACATTAAACTGAATAATTTAACGAATCAAACCACTAATCTATAAATCCATAAACTGATGGGACAGATTGACTGATAATAAAACTGATGTTTAGCTCCAGTCGTGGTGAATGAGACTGAATCGTGACTGTGAATCACATTAAATCTGCTCCTGCTGAGGAACGTGAAGTGTTACGCAATCAGCTTCAGATGACGCTGAAACAGACAAAGTTTAACTCTGAAGACAAACACGCTCCGTTCTGTCATTAACAGTCAGAGTCAATCAGTGTTTACTCCTAACCCTCTAACCCTCTGTTAGAGCTGCACGTGTGATTCTGCTGCAGTCTGACACACCATGCTGCTGCACATGAACAAACATTACATCCACTCACATCCTCACTTCCTTCCTTCATCCCTCCTTTCCTTCCTTCCTCCCTTCCTTTCTTATCTATTAAAGCTGCACGTGTGATTCTGCTGCAGTCTGACACACCATGCTGCTGCACATGAACAAACATTACATCCACTCACATCCTCACTTCCTTCCTTCATCCCTCCTTTCCTTCCTTCCTCCCTTCCTTTCTTATCTATTAAAGCTGCACGTGTGATTCTGCTGCAGTCTGACACACGATGCTGCTGCACATGGACAAACATTACATCCACTCACGTCCTCACTTCCTCCCTTCCTCCTTCTTTCCTCCATCCTCCCTTCCTCCTTTCCTTCCTTCTTTCCTCCATCCTCCCTTCCTCCTTTCCTTCCTTCCTTCTTTTCTTCCTTCCTCCTTTCCTTCCTTCCTCCTTCCTTACTTCTTCCCTCCTTTCCTTCTTTCTTCCTCCCTTCTTCTCTCCTTCCTTCTTTTCCTTCCTTCCTTCTTCCCTCCTTTCCTTCTTTCTTCCTCCCTTCTTCTCTCCTTCCTTTCTCCTTTCCTTCCTCCCTCCCTCCTTTCTTTCCATCCTTCCTTCCTTCTTCCCTCCTCCCTCCCTCCTTTCCTTCCTTCTTTCCTCCATCCTTCCTTCCTTCTTCCCTCCTTTCCTTCTTTCTTCCTCCCTTCCTCCCTCCTTTCCTTCTTTCTTCCTCATCTGTTAGAGCTGCACGTGTGATTCTGCTGCAGTCTGACACACGATGCTGCTGCACATGAACAAACATTACATCCACTCACATCCTCACTTCAATGATTTATACTGTATTATGTGAAGCACCTTGTAACTTTATTTTGAAAAGGTGAGATAAAGAGGAGATTTAGACATAATGCTATAAATGCAAACCTGCAAGACAATTAAAATAAACTAATTTAAAAATCTACAAATTTGAAGAACAGGCTTTAAAAATGACAGCCAAGTCAATTTTTGGAAGAGGGATTAAAATAAATGTAGTTTTAACGGACACTGACACTGCACAAAAAATAATAATGCATCATAATCAATATCATTACTAATCATTGACATTTCCCAGACTGTGATAATCCCACCAAAATAATTCACTTTGCATTTAGTATATGGACAATAAGTCATTTTTTCTGTTATATGTCATCAAACTGGCATTTAAAGGGTTAAAATCCTGAAAAAATAATACATTTAAAATGGAAAATAATAAGTGTGTGTGTGTGTGTGTGTGTTTACCTGATGATGGCCGGGCGTCCCACTGTTGAGCCGCAGCTCAGCTGGATCAGCGTCTTCGCCTTCACTCCGTTCCCACAAACATCATCTCCTTCTGAATAACTGACGGAAATGTTTCCATCTGAAGAGGAAGAAAGAAAGAAAAGGTTTTAAAGGTGCAATACGTAAGATTTATGTAAGAATGTTATAACAAAACTTTAAACAGGTATTATTTGGACAAATTAGCGTCACATTGTGGATCTAAAGGGCTACTTTACTTTCTTCCTAAAAAGGTTAGAAATGTGGATAAAGTGATTTATTTACAGAGTTAGAGCTAAAATGAAATCAGCTTCAGCCTGATGATTTCAGCTCGGGTAGGAACCAAATGCATTGTGGGTAACCGTGTAGTTTACTACAGTGTAAACGGTCTGCTTACTATCTGGTCATTTAGTGTGTAGGTTTCGAACACAGCCAATGTATATAAGTAAATAAGTATGTATGCAAGTATGTAAATAGGTATATAAGTTAGTAAGTATCTATCCATCGATCTATCTATTTAATACTAAGTGCACTGAGGTGTATTTAACACGTTTTCTACCTTTGAAGCTCATTTTCTGAGTGTATACTAGTCCCAGCGTCTGAGTGGTTCCTGCTGCTGTGTGTCTGCAGACCGTCGCTCCTTCTGGACATCCCAGTAATCCTCCATGGATCCCCTGACACAGGTTGATGAAGTATCTGATGACATAAACACACACACACAGCATCCATCAGCTTGATCCACACCACAGACTGTATAAAAGAAATGGACGTAACATCCGTGACGTCACCCATTGGTTTGTGGACTGCTGCTCGGAAGCCAATACTTTCGAATCTAGGCAGCGCCATCTTGAAAATTTCAGGTGCATGCTGGGAAAAATAAAAACAGGGATTCTACTTATATGGGCATGAGGCGGGGCCATGGGCGGAGCGGGGTGGTTGCTATGGTTGCGAGGGTTAGATCTGGAGGACATTGGTCAATCAACCTGTCAATCAGGACGTAGCCACGCCCTAATGCATACCCTGCTTTATCGTCACATATAAAATCAGGGAGGCCAAAATGTCCCAAATGAACATCATACTGCATTGAAGAAGGCTTTAAACTAGCGATTGAGACCATAAACACATTTTGAAAACGTTTACTGAGGTTAGAAATCAAGTGAGAAGTTGGTGAATTCTCCATTGACTTGTATAGAGACGGTCGCCCCCTGGTGGCCTTTTGATAGAATGCAGCTCTAAGATACTTCCACGTTGGCCTCATTTCAGAGGACCAGAACTCCCCGCCTGGTCCACACTGAGATATAAGACTCATATCTCACAGCTGAGTGTTTTATTCTTCATATTTATCTCATAGAAGGAAGGAAGGAAGGGAGGGATGAAGGAAGGAAGGAAGGGAGGAAGGAAGGAAGGAAGGAAGGGAGGAAGGAAGGAATAGAAGACAGGATAGAAAGACGGAAGGAAGAAAGGGAGGAAGGAATAAAGAAAGTCAGAAGGTCTTATTCCAGTTCATTCAAAGGATAAAGTTTCTGCACAGTGATTACGTTTTATTCTGAAAGGATGTAGGTGTCAACAGGAAGTGCACAGAGGAAATGCATTCAGTTCATAGAAGGTTTTTATTTATTTTACTACTGAATATATTAAATTTTGGCAATGTGCATGAGAACATTTAGTATGAAATAGTTAAACCAGTTTGGCTCAATGTGATAAATGATAAATGGACTTATGTAACAACTTTCTACTCTTCTTCTCACTCACACACACACTCACACACACACACACACACACAAACACTATCTATTCAACCCTCCCTCCTTTAATCATTCTTCCTCCTCCACTAAGAACTGAATTATAAAGAGGATTTAAAACTTGAGCCGTGTGTGTGTAAATGTGTGTAAGCGTGTGTGTGTGTGCGTTTTTCTATCCTGGTGGGGACCGCAACCTGACATATTACTAACCCGTGGGGACCGACTCTTGGTTTCCATGGGAACAAGCATTGGAATCAATAGCAAACAGCCTCCTGATAGGCCTGGCGCAAAGGTCCCCACAGAGTTGGTTTTTACTGAGTTTGTGTGAACCCCAGAGTTCACACACGGAACTGCAGTGCACAAATTTCCCCGGTGGTATTAGCATATTAGCTTCGTACTAGCGATTAGCCCCCTGGCTAACTGGGTTATTTGATGCAGTGTTAATGGTTAGGGTTAGGGTTTGGGTTTCAATCAAACATTTGTTCAAATACTGAATATGAATTGTACTGTGGCTAACAGTGATGTCAATTGTATGCTAATAGACGTTAGCATTACGGGTCCCAACGAGGGGGGCAAAATTCAGGTTTCAAATTTATGTGAGTTATTGATATTTCAAGTCATTTTTTTGTTCAAACAGAATTATGATGAATTTAGGAGTTAAATTTACGTCTCTAGACCCTTTAGAAAGGCTGGACCCCACAGGACTGCGCCCAGTCAGGGGTCCCCACGAGGTAGTAAAAACATGTATGTGTGTGTGTGTGTGTGTGTGTGTGTGTGTGTGTGTGTGTCAAGCTCAGTCTTACGAGTCTGTGTTGTGTCTGAACTTCCAGGGCTCGGTGAGGGAGGAGAGCGTCCGCAGGTCGAAGGTCTGATGCTGGCTCACTAGTTTACACTCCATCTTCTTCGGAGGACACACTGCGCTGGTCTTCCACGAGAACGTCGCCGAGCAATCCTCCGTCTCCGCGAGCAGCTGAGGAGAGCCGTGACCCGCCGACTCGTCGCACGTGAACAGGATGGATGACTGGCGCTTAGCGGACGCTGGAGGAGAGAAAGAAAACAGAAGAATTAATAAAAAAAAGGTGAAATGAAGCAACACAGTGAAGCTTTTTTAACTTCCTATAGGGAAAGTGTGTGTGTGTGAGTGTGTGTGTGGTGTTTGTGTGTGTAAGTCTGTGTGTGTGTAAGTCTGTGTGTGTGTAAGTGTGTGTGTGTGTGTGTGTGTGTGTGTGTGTGTCTGTGTATGTGGTGTTTGTGTGTGAGTGTGTGTTTGTGTAAGTCTGTGTGTGTGTGTGAGAAGCACACACTCACTGCATGTCACAGCTTTGAAACCTAACAATCCTAAAAGTTGCAGGAAAGGAGGGAGGAAGGAAGGAGGAAGGAAGGAAGGAGAAAAAGGAAGTAAGGAACAAGGAGAAGGAAGGGTGGAAGGAAGGAAGGAGAAATGGAGGAAGGAAAAGAAGACCGTAAGGAGAGATAGATGAAAGGGAGGAAGGAAGGAAGGAAGGAAGCATGGAAGGAAGGAAGGAAGGAGATATATGTACTCTTATTTTGAAGGTGTAGTGTATTTGCTTTGACGCTACTTTTCCTTCCTGTGTTCTCTCCACCTCACAGCTTTGAAACCTAACAATCCTAAAAGTTGCAGGAAAGGAGGGAGGAAGGAAGGAAGGAAGGAAGGAAGGAAGGAGGAAGGAAGGAAGGAAGGAGAAAAGGATGAAGGAAAAGAAGACAGTAAGGAGAGATAGATGAAAGGGAGGAAGGAAGGAAGGAAGGAATGAGGAGAAGGAGGGGAGGAAGGAGGAGATATATACTCTTATTTTGAAGGTGTAGTGATGCTACTTCTCCTTCCTGTGTTCTCTCCACCTCACAGCTTTGAAACCTAACAATCCTAAAACTTAAACATCTCTTTTTTTTGTCTTCATCCCTTCATCTTTTCCCGACCTTCATGGCAGAATCCCC
>JAJDFG010000788.1:62500-78384 GCA_021039105.1 Scomber colias
GCAAGGACAGATGGAAGGAAGGAAGAAAAGAGAGGAAAGAAGGAAGGAAGGGATAGAGGATGGAAGGAACAAGGAGAAAAGGAAGGAAGGGAGGAAGGAAGGAAGAGAAGACAAGAATGTAGGAAGAAAGAAAGGAAAGAAGGAAGGACGGAAAGAAGGAAGGATGAAAGGAAAAGACAGTACGGAAAGATGGATGAAAGGGAGGAAGGAAAGAAAAAAAGAAAGGAAGGAAGGAAGGAAGGAAGGAAGGAAGGAAGGAAGGAGGAGAAGGAAAAGAAGACAGGAAGGAAAGTGGGCCGTATTGGATCCCTCAGCAGACCAGCTCTGGCCCACAAGCCTCATGTTTAACCCCCCTGTTATAATATAGTAGTGTGTGTTGACCTGTAGGAAGGAAGGAAGGAAGGAAGGAAGGAAGGAAGGAAGAAAGGAAGGAAGAAAGGAAGAAAGGAAGGAAGGAAGAAAGGAAGGAAGAAAGGAAGGAAGGAAGGAAGGAAGGAAGAAAGGAAGGAAGGAAGAAGGAAGGAAGGAAGGAAGGAAGGAAGGAAGGAGCTGACCTGTAGCTGTGTAATATCCGCTGACGTGAATCAGAGGAGTCAGATCTATGAGAGAGGAACCGTTCTGGACCGAACACGTCACCTGGAAGAGAAAAAAGAGGAAGAAAAGAAAGAAGATTAAATAAAATAAAAAAAGAAAGACAAAGATAAAGCAGCTTCACAAACTCAGACTAAAGGAATTCAACCATTTTTTCTTCCAATATTTTTTCCTCTCTTTCATTTTCTGACGTTGAATTATTATTTTAGGAAAGAAGTGAATCTCCTGTTTTCCTTTTTTTGAGACACTTTAATAACACATTCCTTCTTTCCTTCTTTCTTTCTCCCTCTTTTCATTTATCCTTGAGAAATCTCCCAGAGCTGAACTGAACCCACCTGCTGACGCTGAAATCAATTTACAGATGAAAGCAGCGACTGTAGGACTGTAGGACTGAGCTGTGTGAAGGAATGTGTCTTATTTTCTCTGATAAGAAGAAATAAAATAACTCAATATAAAATATAAAAGTTGTTTTTCTCTACAGTAAATAAACTTTAATTATGAGCTTTGTGTGAAGCTGATAATAACATCTGTGTGAAGGTTTAACAGACCAACACATGCTGCCTTTATACTTTATATAATACATATTATTTCTTTACTCATAAAATAAACAACTCTCTTTTTAGATTAAAGTTTTAGAGTTTTAGAGTTTTAAAGGTTTAAAGGGTAAATCTGCAGACTTCCTGTATGTTCCTTATTGAGGATCTGAGCAGATTAAAGCAGCAGCAACCTTGAGAAGCAGCTACAGATGTAAACAGAGTTTCTGCACATGCTCAGTAGAGTCTGACTGACACAAGTACTACTAGTAGTACTACTACTAGTAGTACTACTAGTAGTAGTACTACTTGTATTAGTACTAGTAGTAGTACTAGTAGTAGTAGTACTACTATTAGTACTACTACTAGTACTAATACAAGTAGTACTACTACTATTAGTACTACTAGTAGTACTAATAGTAGTAGTAGTAGTACTAGTAGTACTACTACTACTAGTACTACTACTAGTAGTAGTACTACTAGTAGTACTAATACAAGTAGTACTACTACTAGTAGTACTACTAGTACTACTAGTAGTAGTACTAGTAGAGTACTCTACTGTGTGTGTAGTAGAGACTCTACTACACACACACACACACACACACACACACACACACACACACACTCATACTCACAGGCTGTTCGCAGACCAGGTGTGTGTGGAAGGAGAAGAAGTGTGTGCAGGTGTCAGCGTTGGATCCGGTGAGGACGGGTTCTGGAGGAGCTGAGCTCATGTGAGGAGGTCTGCAGAGAAACCCAGAAACATTTAAACCATCATCTCATATCTCATCCTTTCATCTTTAATCATCATCTCATCCTTTCATCTTTAAATCATCATCTCATCTTTCATCCTTTCATCTTTAAATCATCATCTCATATCTCATCCTTTCATCTTTAATCATCATCTCATCCTTTCATCTTTAAATCATCATCTCATCCTTTCATCTTTAATCATCATCTCATCCTTTCATCTTTAATCATCATCTCATCCTTTCATCTTTAATCATCATCTCATATCTCATCCTTTCATCTTTAATCATCATCTCATGTCTCATCCTTTCATCTTTAAATCATCATCTCATCCTTTCATCTTTAATCATCATCTCATCCTTTCATCTTTAAATCATCATCTCATATCTCATCCTTTCATCTTTAATCATCATCTCATATCTCATCCTTTCATCTTTAATCATCATATCATATCTCATCCTTTCATCTTTAATCATCATCTCATATCTCATCCTTTCATCTTTAATCATCATCTCATGTCTCATCCTTTCATCTTTAATCATCATCTCATATCTCATCCTTTCATCTTTAATGTGTGTAGTAGAGTAGGGTTAGGGTTAGGGTTGGGGTTGGGGTCGGGGTTAGGGTTAGGGTTGGGGGTCAGGGGTCAGGGTTAGGGCTGACTGACCTGCAGATGAAGTGGGTTGGGGTTTGGGGTTAGGGTTAGGGGTCTGGGTTAGGGGGTGACTGACCTGCAGATGAAGTGGGTTGGGGGTTGGGGTTAGGGTTAGGGTCAGGGGTCAGGGTCAGGGTCTGGGTTAGGGGTCTGGGTTAGGGGTGACTGACCTGCAGATGAAGTGGATGATGGTCTTGTGTGTGAGTTGAGGGTTAGGGTCAGGGTCAGGGTCTGGGTTAGGGGTCAGGGGTTAGGGTTGGGGGTCAGGGTCTGGGTTAGGGGTCTGGGTTGGGGGTGACTGACCTGCAGATGAAGTGGATGATGGTCTTGTGTGTGAGTTGAGGGTTTGCAGAACACGGACTTCCTGCTTCATACGTCAGCTCCACAACGTGATCCTTGTAGGACAGTTTACTGCTCACATGACCCCCACTCAGCACCGAGCTCTGGTCCTTGATGCACACAGCTGTTACACACACACAGAGAGAGAGAGAGATACACACACACACACACACACACACACACACAGAGAGAGAGAGAGAGAGAGAGAGAGAGACACACACACACAGAGAGAGAGAGAGAGAGAGACACACACACACACACACACACACACACACACACACACAGAGAGAGAGAGAGAGAGAGAGAGAGACACACACACACACACAGAAACACACACACACACACACACACACACAGAGAGAGAGAGAGAGAGAGAGACACACACACACACACACAGAGAGAGAGAGAGAGAGAGAAACACACACACACACACACACACACACACACACAGAGAGAGAAACACACACACACACACACACAGAGAGAGAGAGACACACACACACACACACACACACAGAGAAACACACACACACACACACACACACACACACACACACAGAGAGAGAGAGAGAGAGAGACACACACAGAGAGAGAGAGAGAGAGAGAGAGAGACACACACACACACAGAGAGAGAGAGACACACACAGACACACAGAGAGAGAGAGAGAGAGACACACACACACACACAGAGAGAGAAACACACACACACACACACACACACACACACACACACACACACAGAGAGAGAGAGAGAGAGAGAGAGAGAGAGAGAGAGAGACACACACACACACACAGAGAGAGAGAGAGAGAGAGACACACACACACACAGAGAAACACACACACACACACACACACAGAGAGAGAGAGAGACACACACACACACACACAGAGAGAGAGAGAGAGAGAGAAACACACACACACACACACACACACACACACACACAGAGAGAAACACACACACACACAGAGAGAGAGAGAGACACACACACACACACACACACACACACACACACACACACACATCAGCATGTTTAATAGACTTACTAACATTTGGTGAAGATGAGTGAGAGAATAAGTGATTCAGATTCATTCAGTATTTATTTTATAATGATTTAAGATTCTGCACAATGCAAAATATACACATTTAGTATTTTTTCATATTTTCTCTTAAACTGCTGCACTTAAGTTTGATAAATGATGAAATGCATGACTGTGTGTGACTTTTATAGTGACTTCATTTCATTTATCTTTTATGAACTTTTATTTTATTTGGATATTTTAAATTGTTGGTGTTTCCTCTCTATATAAATTCATGAGAGTTTTAATGAGTCCTCACTGAACACTGTTATATAATCATGCATGAAAAGTACAATACAAATAAATTGTGCTATGATTGTGATGCAGGTGAAAGTTTAAACCTTTATTCTGCAGGCTCTGTGTGTTTTGTGAGTTTAAAGAGCAACATGAACGTTTACTACAGCTGCTGCAGAGAGACAGAAGAAGCAGTAAATCATTCCACATGTTCTGTGTTTCAGGTGTTTCATTGAGCTGCAGGGTTAGAGTTTAGGGTGGGTTAGGGTGACGCAGGGTTAGAGTTAGAGTGACGCAGGTTCCTCCTCTTATATAAACCACTAACTCAGACAGAACATGTACGTCTGTCCCTTTAAATGATATCACTGTTTAAATAATATATGATTTAACTTCCTGTCTTCCTCCAGGGTCAAATTAACCCTGTCTGTTTTGACAGTTCCTTCTTTCCTTCCTTCTGTCTGTCCTTCCTTCCTTCCTTCCTTCCTTCCTTCCTTCTGTCTGTCCTTCTTTCCTTCCTTCCTCCCTTCCTTCTTTCATCTGTCCTTCCTTCCTCCCTCCCTCCTTCCTTTCCTCCTTTCCTCCCTCCTTCCTTCCTCCTTTCCTTCCTCCCTCCTTTCCTTCCTTCCTCCCGGCTGTCCTTCTTTCCTTCCTTCCTCCCTTCCTCCTTTCCTTCCTTCTTCCTCCCTCCTTTCCTTCCTTCCTTCCTTTCCTCCTTTCCTTCCTTCCTCCCTCCTTTCCTTCCTTCCTCCCGGCTGTCCTTCTTTCCTTCCTTCCTCCCTTCCTCCTTTCCTTCCTTCTTCCTCCCTCCTTTCCTTCCTTCCTTCCTTTCCTCCTTTCCTTCCTTCTTCCTCCCTCCTTCCTCCCTTCCGGCTGTCCTTCTTTCCTTCCTTCCCTCCTTTATTCCTTCTTTCCTCTGTCCTTCTTTCCTTCCTTCCTTCCTCCCTCCCTCCTTTCCTCCTTTCCTTCCTTCTTCCTCCCTCCTTCCTCCCTTCCGGCTGTCCTTCTTTCCTTCCTTCCTTCCTCCCTCCCTTCTTTTCCTTCCTTCCTTCATTCCTTCCTAACCCTTCTGTTGATCATCTAAACACTGCAGCTGCATTTTATTTCTAATATACACTTTATAACAATATTTGCATCCAAAAAACCCCATACCTTAGTTTCTTTATTTCTCTGCAGAAGCTCCGTAAATAAATAAATAAATAAATAAATAAACTGAGCTGGAGCAGATGATGATGATGATAATGTTCTTCGTCATCTGCATTCCTGACTAGTTAACGGTTACATTTTTAAATTTTTTTTAAACCCAACGTGTCGCTCTGTCCCGTTAAAGTTTCATCTGAGAAAGACTTTCTGCTTTGACCTTTGACCTTTGACCTCTGCTGGTGTTGCTAGTCTGTCATTTACCTGAGAGCCCACATGAGATCTGTATGTGGGCCTTGAAAGAAAATGAGTTTGACATCTCTGTTTTATGTTGCCATGGCAACAAAGAAGGAAGGAAACAAATATCACAGCATGACCAATTTAAGCTAAATTCATCCCTGACTTTTTCATCTATTCCATCAAACTAATGCAGACACACACACACACACACACACACACACACACACACACACACACACACACACACACACACACACACACACACACACACACACACACACACACACACACACACACACACACACACACACAGACGGACGTACCGGTATCTGGAGAACATCCAGCGTTGGTGACGTTCCCGCAGATGTTCATGCGGAACATGGTTCTGTGTTCCTGATGGTCGTACACAGTGTAACCTCCTTCCTGCCTCAGACTGTTCAGATCAAACAGATGACCTGCAGACACATGGTGGGTAACTTTAGTAATAATGACCTGTAGCTGGGTGTGTGTGTGTGTGTGTGTCTCTCTGTGTGTGTGTGTGTGTGTGTGTGTGTGTGTGTGTCTCTCTCTCTCTCTGTGTGTGTGTGTGTGTGTGTGTCTGACCTGTAGCTAGGTTTGTGTGTGTGTGTGTGTGTGTGTGTGTGTGTGTGTGTGTGTCTCTCTCTGTGTGTGTGTGTGTGTGTGTGTGCGTCTCTCTCTCTCTCTGTGTGTGTGTGTCTGACCTGTGGGTGTGTGTGTGTATGTCTCTCTCTCTCTCTCTCTCTCTCTGTGTGTGTGTGTGTGTGCGTGTGCCCCTCTCTCTCTCTGTGTGTGTGTGTGTGTGTGTGTGTGTGTGTGTGTGTGTGTGTGTGTGTGTGTGTGTGTGTCTGACCTGTAGCTGGGTTAGTGACTCTACAGTCATCATGTTGAGTCGTGTTTAGAGGACAGGCTGCAGCTGTTAACCAGAGGAAGGTATACACACAGTCCTCTATGGCTGAGATGAGAGTCGGCCGAGAGTCCTGCAGAGAGGAGACACACACACACACACACACACACACACACACACACACACACAATCAGCTGTTATAATTTACATGAACACACACTGTAAATAAAAAAGTGTTTTTAAGTTATAAACATTCAAAGAGTTTATTTACTCCAACTTTTAATAAACTTTTATCCTATTTTTATATATTAATTTATTTTCTCTTAATCATCTTACTTGACTGAGTTACTGACTGACTGATTGACTGACTGACTGACTGACGGTCTCCCACTCACCACTCTGTCTTTGTCACACTTGAAGCGGATGATGCTGCTCTTGTTTCGGACTCCGTCAGGACAGACGTGTCCGCTGCTGTACTGCAGCTTCAGCACGTTCCTGTCCCACGTAGGACCAGACTGCAGCTGACCCAGACTCACGTATTCATCCCCCACCTTCAGACACGACGCTGCGCTGGACGGACACTTCCACGAGCCTGCCGACACACCAACACATCAACACACCGACACAGGATCTACTTTCTGCACATTTAATGCATGTAAAACACCCAGTAGAGCTCAGGTCAGATAGTTGAGCCCAGAGCTCTGAGATCTACTGACTCAGGTCAGATAGTTGAGCCCAGAGCTCTGAGATCTACTGACTCAGGTCGGATAGTTGAGCCCAGAGCTCTGAGATCTACTGACTCAGGTCAGATAGTTGAGCCCAGAGCTCTGAGATCTACTGACTCAGGTCAGATAGTTGAGCCCAGAGCTCTGAGATCTACTGACACAGGGCAGACAGTTGAGCCCAGAGCTCTGAGATCTACTGACTCAGGTCAGATAGTCGAGCCCAGAGCTCTGAGATCTACTGACTCAGGTCAGATAGTTGAGCCCAGAGCTCTGAGATCTACTGACTCAGGTCAGATAGTTGAGCCCAGAGTTCAGACTAAACATGATGAAGCAGCTTTTACACAACTGAACAAAACTACCAGCAGAACTGAAATCATTTTTAAATCCAGGTTAAAAACATTTCTCTTCTCCTGAGCTTATGATTGAGCTCTTTTAAAGCACTTCCTGTCGTCCTCCCGGGTCAAATTACCGCAGTCTGGTTCGACTGTTCCTTCCTTCCTCCTTCTCTCTTTCTTTCTTTCCTCCCTCCTACATTCCTTCTTCCCTCTTTCCTCCCTCCATCCTACCTTCCTTCCTCCCTTACTTCCGTCTGTCCTTCCTCCCGTCTGTCCTTCCTCCCTCCCTCCCACCTTCCTTCATTCCTTCTTTCCTTCCTCTTTTCCTTTCTCCCTCCCTCCTTCCTTCTTCCCTCTTTCCGTTCCTCCATCCTACCTTCCTTACTTCCTTCTTTCCTCCGTCATTTCTTCCTTCCTCCCTTACTTCTTTCCTTTCCTCCTTTTCTACTGTCCTTCCTCCCTTCCTTCTTTCCTTTTCTCCTTTCCTACCGTCCTTCCTTCCTCCCTTCCTTCTTTCCTTTCCTCCTTTCCTACCGTCCTTGCTCCCTTCCTTCTTTCCTTTCCTGATGATGATGATTCAGTATAACATATGATAGATGATGCGTTCACTGACCAAAAAGCTTCAGTATTTTAGATGATAGATGATAGATGATGCGTTCACTGACCTCCCTGCTGCACCAGAGATCTGCACACGTTGATGTAAAACGTGTTCTTGGTGTCGCTTGTCGTCGGCTCCACCTCCCAGTTCTGTGTCTCCATGGCCAGAGGTGAAAGGTCGTATGAGTGACCGTGACCGTCGCTGAGGATGAAGAAAAAACAAAAAGGAACGTTTAAAATCTACTTTCATATTTGTTTAAAGTCTGATTTTTAACACTGAACTGTGTTTTTGTTGCTCATCACATTGTCAGCACTTATTTTTCATTTTTATATTTTAATACTATGCAAAGATGGAAGAAAGGGAAGAAGGACGGAAAAGAAGAGAGGAAGGAAGGAAGGAAGGAAAAGAAGATAGGGAGGAAAGATGGAAGGAAGAAAGAAAGGGAGCAAGGACAGATGGAAGGAAGGAAGAAAGGAAGAGAAGAGAGGAAGAGAAGGCAAGAAGGAAGGAAGGAAAAGAAGAGAGGAAATAAAAATGGAAGGAAGGAAGGAAAGATGGAAGGAAAGATAGAATAAAGGGAAGAAGAACAGATGGAAGGGGAAGACAAGAAGGAGGGAAGGAAAAGCAGACAAGAAGGAAGGAAGGAAGAAAAAGAAGAGAGGAAGACAAGAAGGAAGGAAGGAAAAGAAGACAGGGAAGAAGGAAGGAAGAAAGGAAAAAAAGAGAGGAAGGGAAGAAGGAAGGAAGGTAGGAAAAGAAGAGAAGAAGGAAGGAAGACAGGAAAGAAAGATGAAAGGAAGGAAGGGAGCAAGGACAGATGCAAGGAAGGAAGAAAGGAAGAAAAGAGAGGAAGGGAAGAGAGAAGGAATGAAGGAAAAGAAGACAGGAAAGAAAGATGGAAGGAAGGAAGGGAGCAAGGACAGATGAAGGAGGGAAGAAAGGAAGGGAAGGAAGGAAGGAAGGAAAAGAAGATAGGAAAGAAAGTGGGCCGCATTGGACCCTTTATGTAGATAATGAGTATTTTCCTGAAACTCTGTCAAACATTCTACTTCCTGTTTGTATATTTTTTTATCCCGTAGTTTGATCCTTGAAAGAAGTCGACTTCACACATTTAAAGAAAAACACAGAAAATGTCAGAAACGGTAAAATCAGCTTCTTTTAACGATCACAAAACATCTTCAGCAAAGAAATACGATATTAAATGAATTTAACCCTTAAACAGACAACGTGCACCAGGAGATAGACTCTTTAACCTTCCTGTTGTCCTCCCCGGGTCCTTCCTCTGTCCTTCCTTCCTTCCTTCCTTCCTTCCTTCCTTCCTTCCTTCCTTCCTTCCTTCCTTCCTCAGATCTAAGTTCAGCTGTTAGGGTAAATGTTCCCTCCTTCTGTCCTTTCTTCCTTCCTTCATCTGTCCTTCCTTTCTTCCTTCCTTCATCTGTCCTTCCTTTCTTCCTTCCTTCATCTGTCCTTTCTTTCTTCCTTCCTTCCTCCCTCCTTTCCTTCCTTCTCTTCCTCCCTCCCTCCTTCCTTTCCTTCCTACTTCCTCCCTTCCTTCCCTTCCTCCCTCCTTTCCTTCCTTCTTCTCTCTTTTCCTTCCTACCTTCCTACCTTCCTTCCTTCCTTCCTTCCTTCCTTCCTTCCTCCCTTGCTTCCCTGCCTTCCTCCTTTCCTTCCTTCTTCCCTCCTTTCCTTCCTTCCTTCCTTCCTTCCTTGAGGTGCAAATGACATAACTAGTAAGGCCTGTTTAAGGGTTAACTGCTTATAAAAAGAAACAGCATATCTCTCTTAAATCTAAGCAATAGATCATAAAGACAAGAACTGAGCTTTTATTTTGAAGTATTACGTCAAATTAAACCTTAACTAATATTTTACCCTCTCTTGTACAGATGCAGAAGTAGATGTTAAAGAAAGTGAGAATAAAAAAGAGGGAAAGGAGGAAGAAGAAGAGGATGATGATGATGATGATGTGTGAGTTAGTGATGAAGAAGCTTTACTTGTAGGAGCAGCTGGTGGTCTTTACTGGGATGCAGGCCAGAGCAGTGGGCCAGTTAAACAGGTAGGTGCAGTCCTGAGTCTCCTTGATGAACTCTGGAGCTCCCTACAAAACAAAAGAGGTGAGAAAGAGTTCATTAAAGGGAAACAAAAAACAAAAAAAGATTCATTTTACAGTTATGATACCAGTTAAAAGAGTGTACCAAGCTTTTATTTATTTATTATTACTTGTTTTAAGGATTGTTTTTTGCCTTTTAGCTGCAGTCATGTGTTCTGCATCAGCTCTATATTAATGTTCTGAGGCTCTACTGGAATATCTTTACATGATTTCCAGTTAAAAACTCCTTATTCATCTTCTACTGGTCCTTTATGCAGCCGCCTCAGTTCAGCCTCTGTCTATTAAAAAGCCGTTTTACTTCCTGTCTCAAGTAGTAATACATAATAATCCAAAATATATGAGCGGATGACATGAATAACCTTAGCAACCACCTTAGCAACCACTTTAGCAACAAAGGTTACAGATGGCCAGTTTGATTTTTGATATATGCATGCAACCATAGCTATTATGTAATACAAGCATCTGACATCATAACAGTATATTAATAACAGGAAGTGTTTGTGGAGCTTACAGGATGCATGATGACATCATAGCAGTATATTAATAACAGGAAGTGTTTCTCACAGGATGCATGATGACATCATAACAGTATATTAATAACAGGAAGTGTTTGTGGAGCTTACAGGATGCATGATGACATCATAGCAGTATATTAATAACAGGAAGTGCGTGTGTAGCTTACAGGATGCATGATGACATCATAGCAGTATATTAATAACAGGAAGTGCGTGTGTAGCTTACAGGATGCATGATGACATCATAGCAGTATATTAATAACAGGAAGTGTTTCTCACAGGATGCATGATGACATCATAACAGTATATTAATAACAGGAAGTGTTTGTGGAGCTTACAGGATGCATGATGACATCATAGCAGTATATTAATAACAGGAAGTGCGTGTGTAGCTTACAGGATGCATGATGACATCATAGCAGTATATTAATAACAGGAAGTGCGTGTGTAGCTTACAGGATGCATGATGACATCATAGCAGTATATTAATAACAGGAAGTGCGTGTGTAGCTTACAGGATGCATGATGACATCATAGCAGTATATTAATAACAGGAAGTGTTTGTGGAGCTTACAGGATGCATGATGACATCATAGCAGTATATTAATAACAGGAAGTGCGTGTGTAGCTTACAGGATGCATGATGACATCATAGCAGTATATTAATAACAGGAAGTGCGTGTGTAGCTTACAGGATGCATGATGACATCATAGCAGTATATTAATAACAGGAAGTGCGTGTGTAGCTTACAGGATGCATGATGACATCATAGCAGTATATTAATAACAGGAAGTGCGTGTGTAGCTTACAGGATGCATGATGACATCATAGCAGTATATTAATAACAGGAAGTGCTTACAGGATGCATGTCAGGATGGCAGGAGAAGTAGATCTCAGTGGATCTCTGGTAGATCTTGTGACACGTCTCTCCATTGGTGTAGTTGAGGATCAGCTGATCTCCAACGTAGCTCAGAACCTGGTTCGCCAGTCCTGGTTGGACGGAGGGAGGGAGGGAGGGATGGAGGGATGGAGGGATGGAGGGAGGGATGGGTGGATAGATAGATAGATAGATAGATAGATAGATAGATAGATAGATAGATAGATAGATAGATAGATAGATAGATAGATAGATAGATAGATAGATAGATAGATAGATGGGTGGATGGATAATGGATGGATGGATGGATAGATGGATAGAGGGAGGGAGGAATGGATGGATAGATGGATGGATGGATGGATGGATGGATGGATGGATAGATGGAGGGAGGGAGGGAGGAATGGATGGATAGATGGATGGATGGATAGATGGATAGATGGAGGGAGGGAGGGAGGAATGGATGGATAGATGGATGGAATGATGGAAATAGACACATTAAATAATAAAATATATAATCCTGCATGAATCTGAGCATCATCAGTAGAACAGGAAGTCTTTTATTTTGTAGTTCTGTACCTGCGATCTTGTGGTTGGAGCCGTCAGCCTGACAGGAGGACACCTTGTCACTGCCGGTGTCTTTGTGGGTGCAGACTCCTTTCTGGAGGCCGCTGCAGACTGACAGGTGGTAGATGTATTTATCACTCCTGATGGAGTAATCTTTATCTTTCAGAGAGCTCAGGTCGAACTCGTAGCCGCTCCGAGGGTCCAGAACACGACACTCATTGCCTAGCAACGAAGAAATTAGGATGAATACCTTTAACTCATCGAGGTTTAAATCATAAGAGTTTTATTAGGAGGGTTAGGGTCAAACTCATCTTTATTCAAACAACCACAATGAGGGCTGGATCATTAAAGAGATGGAGGGAAGGAAGGAAGGAAGGAAGAGAAGACAAGAAAGAAAGAACAGATGGAAGGAAGGAAGGAAGGAAAGAAGGAAGGAAGAGAAGACAGGAAGGAAGATGGCAGGAAGGAAGGAAGGAAGGAAGGAAGGAAGGAAGGAAGAGAAGACAGGAAGGAAGATGGATGGAAGGAAGGATGGCAGGAAGGAAGTAAGGAAGGAAGGAAGGAAGAGAAGACAGGAAGGAAGGAAGGAAGGAAGGATGGCAGGAAGAGAAATAAAGGAAGGAAGAGAAATAAAGGAAGAACAGATGGAAGGGTTAGTAACTGTGATGCCCGGTTCAGATAAAGAAGAAAGGGAAGAAGGACAGATGGAAGGGAGAAAGAAAGGAAAAGAAGAGAGGAAGGAAAGATGGAAGGAAGGAAGGAAGGAATGAAAGACAGGTGGAAGAAAGGAAGAGAAGACAAGAAAGACAGAAACAGATGGAAGGAATAAAGAAATAAAGAAAGAACAGATGGAAGGAAGGAAGGAAGGAAGGAAAGATGGAAGGTAGAGAAGACAGGAAGGAAGGAAGGAAGGAAGGAAGAGAAGACAAGAAAGAAAAAACAGATGGAAGGAAGGAAGGAAGGAAGGAAGGAAGGAAGGACGGAAGGAAAGAAGGAAGGAAGAGAAGACAGGAAGGAAGATGGAAGGAAGGAAGGAAAGAAGGAAGGAAGGAAGGAAGGAAGGAAGAGAAGACAGGAAAGAAGATGGAAGGAAGGAAGGATGGCAGGAAGGAAGGAAGGAAGGAAGAGAAATAAAGGAAGAACAGATGGAAGGGTTAGTAACTGTGATGCCCGGTTCAGATAAAGAAGAAAGGGAAGAAGGACAGATGGAAGGGAGAAAGAAAGGAAAAGAAGAGAGGAAGGAAAGATGGAAGGAAGGAAGGAAGGAATGAAAGACAGGTGGAAGAAAGGAAGAGAAGACAAGAAAGACAGAAACAGATGGAAGGAATAAAGAAATAAAGAAAGAACAGATGGAAGGAAGGAAGGAAGGAAGGAAAGATGGAAGGTAGAGAAGACAGGAAGGAAGGAAGGAAGGAAGGAAGGAAGAGAAGACAAGAAAGAAAAAACAGATGGAAGGAAGGAAGGAAGGAAGGAAGGAAGGAAGGACGGAAGGAAAGAAGGAAGGAAGAGAAGACAGGAAGGAAGATGGAAGGAAGGAAGGAAAGAAGGAAGGAAGGAAGGAAGGAAGAGAAGACAGGAAAGAAGATGGAAGGAAGGAAGGATGGCAGGAAGGAAGGAAGGAAGGAAGGAAGGAAGGAAGGAAAGATGGAAGGTAGAGAAGACAAGAAGGAAGATGGAAGGAAGGAAGGATGGCAGGAAGGAAGAAAGGAAGAGAAGAGAAGACAAGAAAGAAAGAACAGATGGAAGGAAGGAAGGAAGGAAGGAAAGAGGGTGTCTGGTGGTGTCTGGTGGAGTATGATGGGGTCTGATGGTGTCTGATACGTTACCTTGAGACTTCCTGATTGGACAGGCCTCAGACGTCCTCCAGATGAAGACGTACTCACAGCCGTCCTTACGGTCAAACATGGGGGAGCCCTTCAAAATAAAAGACACGCAAGTTAATAACAGTGGAGAGGAAATGTTGCAGGTTAAAAGTAATTATCTGTAGTTTTTAGTTTTTCTGTAGTCTAAAATCTAGCCACCACAATGCTACTTCAAGGTCCTGAAAAATAACTGGGACATTACGACGCTCTGGACGTTTTCATTAATTGGACCTCAATCCTCCTTCCTTCCTTCCTCCCTTCCTTTCTCCCTCCCTCCTACCTCCTACCTTCCTTCCTTCCTTTCCTCATTACTCCTTTCCTTCCTTCGTTCCTTCTTCCTCCCTCCCTCCCTTCTAACTTCCTTCCTTATTTCCTCCATCCCTCTTTCCTTCCTTCTCCCTCCCTCCCTTCCTTCCTTCCTTCCCTCCCTCCCTCCCTCCCCTCCCTCCCTTCCTTCCTTCCTCCCCTCCCTTCCTCCCTTCCCCCCTCCCTTGCTTCCCTCCTTCCTCCACCCTCCCTCCCTTCCTTCCTTCCTCCCTCCCTCCCTTCTTCGCTCTTTCTTTCAGTCCTCTCCCCTTCCTTCCTTCCTTCCTTTCTTCCTTCCTTCCTTCATTCCTTCATTCCTTCTTACTCCTTTCCTTCCTTCTTCCTCCCTTCCTTCCTTAACTCGAGGACAACAGGAGGGTTGAACTCACAGGATTGTCGTCACACTGGAAGATGATGCGTGTGGAGTATCGAGCCGACGCTCCGCACTTGTCTCCGTTGTGGTAGACGATGCTGATGGAGCCGTCCTCCGCCACCTGAGGGCTGGACTGGACGTATCCCAGGTTGGAACTGGTTCCATCGATCACACCCGCAGGCACCCAAAGGACCCACTGGACAGAGAGACGAGAGAGACGAGAGAGGAACATATTAAATACAGTCTCATCTATTTACTGTAATATTATAAAGGAAGGAAGGAAGGAAGGAAGGAAGGAAGGAAGGAAGGAAGGAAGGAAGAAAGGAAGAAAGGAAGAGAAGACAAGAAAGAAAGAAAGAAAGAAAGAAAGAACAGAAGGTAGGAAGGAAGGAAGGAAGGAATGAAGGAAGGAAGGGAAGACAGAAAGGAGGGAAGGACAGAAGAAATGAAAAAAAAGGAAAAGAAGACAGGAAGGAAAGATGGAAGAGAGGGAGGAAGGAAGGAAGGAAGGAAGGAAGGAAAGATGGAAGGAAGGAAGGAAGGAAGGAAGGATGGAAGGACGGACAGACGAAGCAAAGAAAGGAAAAGAAGACAGGAAAGAGAGATGGAAGAAAGGGAGGGAGGAAGAAAGTAAGAAAGTGAGAAAGGAAAGAAGGAAGGAAAAGAAGACAGGAAGGAAAGTGGGTGGGGGGGGGTGTTAGGGTTAGGGGTCGAGTGTAACTGACCTGGACACTCCTTTCACGAGGGGGGGGAGGGGTCTGCAGACGTTGATGTAGAAGCTGCGTGATGTGCTGGAGTCGGTATCCATGGCAACCCAAGGGCTGTCGTCGTTGTCACGCATCAGGTGACTCAGGTCGTACTCGTTTCCCTGAGTGTCTAAAGAAGGAGAGGAGGGACTTTAACTAGTACTCATGGTTTCATTCACTCAGTGTGTGTGTGTGTGTGCATGCATATGTGTGTGTGCATGCATGTGTGTCTCCATGCATGTGTGTGTGTGCGTGCATGCATATGTTTATGTGTCCGTGTGTGTGTGTGTGTGCATGTGAGCGTGCGTGTGTGTGAGCGTGCATGTGTGTGTGTGCGTGCATGCATATGTGTGTGTGTGTATATGCATATGTGTATGTGTGCATGTGCGTGTGTGTGTGTGTGTGTGCATGTGTGTGTGTGAGTGTGTGTGTGCATGTGTGTGTGTGAGTG